>RJWM01002369.1:0-130715 GCA_004363535.1 Dasyprocta punctata | reverse complement strand
TCAGCCCTGCTCATCAGCAGGCTCTGCTTGCGGTCTCCAGGAGACTGAGGCCCTAGAACTCCGGGGACCAACGGGGCCGGGCGGGGGCTGGCGCTGGATCATCGTGCTCTGCTGGGGCGGGGTTTCACACTGCGTGGGGCTGCGGGGCACAGTGCGAGGCTCTGCTCCAGCCTCACCTTCTTGGGCCGGGCTTTCCTGGTGGGAATGGGGGGACTTGGGCTACTTAGGAGCCAGGACTCTCCTGGTGGCTGACCGAACCCGTTCCTGACCGCGGAGGTCCGTAAGGCCCTTTGCTTCCCAGGAAACACGGCGGCGGCGGGGGTGGGGGGGTATTATTTATTTAATGTATCGCTGTAAAGGACTGCCATACAAAGAGTGCTCTCACTGTGGGGAGTCGCTCACGTCCTTAGCCCATCCTAGTCCTTTTCCTTCTCTTCCTCCCTCCGGTCTTCCGCCACCCCGGCCTCCCTTCCCATCTGCAGAGAGGCGGTTTCTTTTGGTGTCTCCCAAGGAGACAGGGAGGCCTTCGCCTCAAACCTCTGTCCCTCCGTGTCTGGTGTGCAAGGGCTTTTCTTGTGTAAGAGAGGGTTAAGAACGGAACGAGCCAGGGAACAAGGACAGAGCTTTTCGTTCCCCACTGCTGGTTTCCTTGTCCATTCCTCTGAGCTGCGGCGAGGAGGGAGTCTTCATCAACACCCTCCACATGAGGAAGCTGGAGAAGCAGCTTATCTCTAACAGGAAAAAATCCGAATTTGCACCCATTTTACTCTCTCAGTTACAAGGGGACCAGGCCCTACTTACCCTCTTGTCAGGCTCGCAGTCCCTGGACAGCTGCGTTCTCCATTCACGACTCGATCACTGGTTCACGGACCTGCCTCTTAATTCCAACACAGGACAATGACATTTGCATGTGAGTTTTGCAGGCAACATTCAAACAGCAGCAGGGGCAGCTGTGCCAGCACTTGGCCCATAAACTCCCAAGGATTTGTCCACTGAGCATGAACGCATCTCAGCCTGAGATCCCCCCATCCTGGAGTTAACCTCAGTTTCCACGGGTTGAGGGCTCAGTCCCACCAGACGGCCCCCATTTAAGATGCGAGTCAGAAGTCTGTGCTGGGAGGGAGACCAAGCGACGAGGGAGGGGACAGGGGAAGGAGATGAAAAAGAATTAAGGCATGTTATGTAGTGTTCCAGCTCTCCAAGGGGAATATGACCATTACAGACTGCAAGCAGGTGCTGATAAAAAATAAAAATTGTGAAAATGAAGTTCTACGAACATCTTTATGTATGTTTCAGAATAAAGATCAGTATTAGTGATTTCCAGAAAGAATAAAGATTCTTGATCTTCATTTGGAAGGCCATCTGGAGGATATCCTGAAATATTGTCTCTTATGGGTAAGAGAACACATTAATACTGTTCAGGAATTTCCAAGGATTTTAGGAGTCTCATACCAGGAGTGGAGTAGAGACCACATATACTTCTTACACAACTCTGGGAACAGTGTTACAGCATAGAGATCTGTGGGAGCCAGACCTGGGGGAGATGTGTGGGAAGAAGCTACCAGAGCAAGAGGCAGACCCATAAAAAGTACTCAAATTTCACCAAGGACTTTGTGCTTCATCCTGAGGATGACAGGGAAGCTGCAAAGTGTTCTCAGGAAAGGGCACAACTACAGTCAGAGGGACAGGACACAGAGACCACAGCAGTGCACAGTGTCTAGGGGAATAAGTGGATGTTGGGGGGGGGGCAAAGTTATCTGTACCTTGGGTATCCAGGACAAGGCCACTGCTTCCCATGAGTTTGGCAGGGCCCCATGAGAAGTGTGCACAGCTCAGAGAGCTGATGCACAAAGTGATTTGATCTTCACTTGTGATAATATAGACAGTTTCCTCTTGTTCCCCATGAAGCCACCAAGGCATGCTGTTCTACTTAGCTTAGATATTCTTCCTGTCCCAGATCCTACCCTCCCTTAAACTCTCCATGAACTTATTCATATACTGATTGTATAAATAAATGCACTGCAGGTGCTGGGCAGTTCCTTTCTCCCATCAGGAAAGAGGGCTCCACTTGACCTCAACTTTTGCGTATTGATTCCTGCCATCTTCATCCCCCACCATCCTCCCTCCAGAGTTTCAAGAGCTGAGCTGGACATGGCAAGTGGATAACAGTACAATAAAAAATGTTGTTTACTATGGACCGCAGGACAGTGAGAACCTTTCTCCATGGCAGCAGAGGTAGGCACAGATGTAAGGATGTCATTGAGACACAGACAGAAGGTAAAGTGCCTGGGACTTGGAGACAGAAGTGGACAGTAAATGTGACATAGGTGTCATGGGGGAGGCTCAGTTTCCCAGATTGATGTGACAAGCAAAGGAGCAGGTCTAAGAGGAGGACTCAATCTCCTGACCTCTGATTGGAGGTTTGTAGAGGCCATGGGTAGCCGATCTGGAAGGAGAAACACATGCCTGGAGTCTCAGCAGGTAGATGGAAGCGGAAGCCACAGAGGTTGGCGGTGACAAGGTGGTCACAGAGTAGGTGGCAGGCAATGTGCAGGGCACAGTGAGGAAAGCACAGGGTGATGGGGGGAGGGAGCAGCCCAGCAAGGTGTGTGGGAACAGCAGTCTCTGTGTTTGTGCTTCTCTGGTTCCAAGGAATCCAAACCCATTGAGGTTGCCTATAGCTCTCATGGCAGGAGAGGGACCTGAGACCCTGAAGTCACTCTCCAGTAAGAAATTTATGCATTCCTCAACTGCTGTTTTTGTCAGGAGCTATTAGTTTAGTTTAAAGGGAGACTTTGGAACCTGGTTGCATAAGAGAGCAGTAGAACATGGAAGCAAATTATATACTGTGTCCCGTGTGCAGTGTAAACACTTGGAAGCTGATGGGTATTGGAGGGGAAGACAGGATGGGGAGCAGAGGAGCACACCGAGGCTGAGAAAGAAGGAGGCACCAGAGGTGGGTGTACAGCCTGCCCAACAGGTCCAGCCTGACAGTGACCTCCCTTCCTTTCTGTGCCACAGGGAGGAGGAGAAACACAGGAAGGGGGCACTTAGTGTTGGAATTTGCACTCATGATGGAGGCTTCAGAAAGGGAAGTTTGAAATCACAGCTCAAACTTTTCCTCTGGTGACTTTGAGTCCTTCCAAGGGCATCAGGAATAGTGTGTTGAGATGGCCTCTGAGGGATACCTGTGCCCAGAACCCGAGCCCCTGGCCAAGGATATCACTTCATCTCTTCAAACCCCAAGGCCTTCTCTTCCTGCCCCAAGAAGCAGCTGCAAATGATCCTGAGGTGCACATGAGTCCACCCCCAGGCAGTGTGGAGGCACACAGGGTTATTTCAGAACACTGAAATATAATGGGCTCTAGAAAGAACTATGCTCCAAGGAAATTAGGTACATATCCTTCTGGGCATGAAAGGACAGGGGAGAACCCAGGTATTGTGGCATACACTTGTCATCCAGCGCTCTGGGAGACTGAAAAAGGAGGATTGTAAGCTCCAGCCCAGCTAGGGCAACTTAGTGACTTGGTAAGACTCAGACTCAAAATTTTAAAAAATAAAAATAAAAAAATATATATATTTAATAAGTATATGCAATATATTTATTAGATATATAAATTGAATACATTTAATAATGTATATTTAAAAATAAAAATGTATATATGAAAAGGCTGGGGACATAGCTCAATGGAAAGACCCTGGACTCAATCCCCAAACTACAAGCTAGGAAGGAAGGAACGAAGGAAGGAGGGAGGGAACCCCTACCCCTATCTCGGTCTTCACAAAGGTAGAGAGAAAGAAATCTTGTGGCCTTGTTCAGGAAACATGCCTCTGGGGACATCAGTGGGTGATACAGAGGTAGGAAGAATGGAAACACAGGGAAACATCTCCTTGTCACCATTCTACACATGCATGTGCACACACACACAGACACACACACATACACACGCACATGCAATAAGCAAATCTTCCAAGGATGGCTAGAGCAGGACCCAGAGAGCACTGAAGAGAGAACCCCCACCTGGCTTTCCACTGGAACACCATGCCCCCACCTTGCCCCTCCCACACTGAACCCAGGGCCTCACACCTTTGCAGCAGATCTCTGTTCCCCTCTAAAATAGAGCCATCAGATGTGAGCACACTGGGGTTCCTGGCCCTCTGCAGCATTTCCTCCCATCCCGCCTCTGCCCAAGAGGACCTTGCCATTCTCATTGTTTCCTCTGCTTTCAGCTGAGCTGTTCCCTGGAGGAGGGGGATTCCCAGCCTTGCCACTTTCAGTCCCTGCTCTTCCCATGTGACACTTGTGGGCACCTGGAACAGGGTTTCTGCATTAGCTGTTGGGGACATGGGGCATCCCCACAGCCTTCCCTGCCATCAGAGGTGCATTGGCCCTAGGATGGACTTCCAGCGCTACCACTCTATAATTCTGATACCATTTGTGGTGTCTGTGGAGCAAGAGGACCTTGACCCAGGTCGTCTTTCTGGATAGTATTTTCTTTGTTTCCCTTGCTCCAACATTACAGTGAAGGGCTCTGCAAGTGGTCAGAAGGTTGCTAACAAATACCAGTTTATGGACATTTCTTTTTTTCCCCTAGTTTTCTAAGAGCTTTTAATTCTTTTTAATCACTAATATAATAATGGTAATCATGTATTACTACAGGGGAAAGGTTGTTGCAAATGTATCACAAAAACATATGCAGAAGGCACTATTTTCTTCATCTTTTTAGATAAAGAAGGAAACTGAAGCCCTGAGAGTTAAATCAGCTTGCTGAGAGCCAGAAAGCCCTATAATAAAAAAATCAACACTCAAAACCAGCAGTCTGCCTCCAGAGCCCACACTGTAACTTTCTCTACCACTGCTGATGGGATGATGAATTTTATCAAATCCTTCATGCTCATCTATTGGGATGACAGTATGTCTTTTCACTTTGAATTTACCAGTGTGGTGGTTACTTTGATCATTGCCAGTATTGACCCAGTAAATCTATGTTGATTATGATAGCTGAATATTTTTCCTCCTTGGAAAATCCTTTGCAAATGTTTGTGAACTGAATCCAACATCTGTGTTAATAAATTAGATTAGCCAATACAGTTATTGTGTGTGTGTGTGTGTGTGTGTGTGTGTTTGTGACACAGAGTGTAGTTAAATAGTCCGAGCTGGCCTTGACCTCATTATATACCACACAGTCTGGTCTTAAACCCACAATCTCCCTTGTTAAGCCTCCTGAGTACTGGGATTACAGGTGTGCACCATCATTCCTGGTCTCAATTTCTCTTTGGTATTGCCCTTGTGATTCTAGTATCAGGATGAGACTACACTCATTTAATTAACTGAAGAGTATTTCAGTCAATTCAGTGGCCATAGCAAAATACCATAGACCTGAGGTGGCATAAACATCAGAAATTTAATGTCATCAAGGTTGGGAAGTCCAAGATCAAGGGCCTGATCAATTGGGTTCCCAGCAATGGTTCTCCCAGGCTTGCAGATGCCTGCCTTCTCCCCATGTGCTTCCCTGGAGAGTATTTTCTTTGTTTCCCTTGCTCCAACATCACAGTGAAGGGCTCTGCAAGTGGTCAGAAGGTTGCTAACAAATACCAGTTTATGGACATTTCCTCGGTGTATACAGGAGGGAAAAGAGAGCAAGTGCTCTGGCATCTCTTCAAACAAGGCACCAACCCCATCAGGAGGTCCTCGCTTCCATGACCTAGTTTAACCCTCATTTCCTCCCAATGGGCTTATCTCCAAACACTGTCCTCAGGAGTTGGGGGGGGTCCACTTTTGTGCACTAAGGGGCTAAACATGCGATCCACAGTGGAGGGTAAGAAGAAGTGGGTCTTCTTTTTCTATACTATTGAAGGAGTCTGTAACTATTGTAAACCTCCAAACATTTGGAAAATTGTTTCACCTCACATTTCTGAGTGGTGTTTTCTTAGTGGCAAAATTCTTAATCATCAATTTAATTTTATATAATACTACTCAAGTTTTCTATCTCTTCTCTAGTCTATTTTGATAAATGATTTTTTTTCTAGGAATTTACACCTCCCCTCAAAAATTTCAAGAGTATTAACATACAGTTTTAAATGCCATTTTTTGTCTTGGCTGAATCCTTAATATGTTCTCCTTTTCATTCTTAATAATATTCATTTTTGACACTTCTCTTGATTAGTCGTAAGACATCTGTCATTATTAATAGCTAATTTTTAAACATTTGACTCTCTTTTCTATAATGTATTTTAATTAATTTCTTATCTTTGTTATTTCCTTTCAAGTTCCTTAAATTTATTTGGCTTTTGTTTTTCATTTTTATCTGCTATATTAGTCAGGATAGGTTATTGCCATAATGAGCTCCAATCTTCATAGCCTAATAAAGGTTACAGATTATTTGTCACATTACAGTTCAATTGGCAGGGAGAACTTTGAGAATTCCTTGTATCAGTGGCTTCACCACACTCTGGACTATATATAGGGTCCTACATAGGATTCTTTATAAATAGTAGGTGAGGGGAGATGGGGTGGATATGTTTGCACAGGAAGTTTTAGGGTCAGACCAGGAAGTTATTCCCATTACTTCTGCCCATGGTCCATTGGCCACTCAGTCATCTGATCATACTTACCTGTGGGAAATGGAAAAGTATCTATGACACAGATCCTCAGTGCATTAATAATGAGTTTGTTTTTCTTTTTCAGAGTAATCATATGAGTGTAAATTTTTCTGCAGTTTTATTTTTTGTCGATTCTATAATTTTTGAAAAACAGTTATTAGTTTTGAACCTTATCCTTTAACTCTATATATTTTCCTCTTTTCCATTATATTTTTCCTTGAATAATTGATTAAAGGTGTCTTTCAAAATTTCCAGATATATGCACCTTTTTCTTATATGTCTTTCATTATTGATTTCCACATCAGTTGCATTTGTGGTCAAACAGTGTAGTCTACATAACACTAATCATTTGAAACTTTCAGGCTGCGTTTATGATCTCATACCTGGTAAGTGTTATAAATGTGTTACATGTGCTTCAAAAGAAGTCTGCTCTCCAGTGGTAGAGCACGGAAGTTGACGTCTATCTGTTAGCTCATGTTCATTCACTGTGCTGTCACATCTTCTACACCTTTGTTACTATTTTTTTCCTATTTGATATATTAACTACTGAAGCAGAGCTTATTTGTTGAATTCTCTTATAATTCTGTGAAGTTCTGCTTTAGATATTTTGGAACCATATATTTAACTATATGTCAGTTCAGAATTGTCGTCTTTTTCTGGTGAAACAAACATTTTAAATTCCTTTTTTTTTTTTTTTTTTTTTTTTTTTTTTTTTTTTTTTTTTTTTTTTTTTTTTTCTTTTATTTTTTTTTTTTTTTTTTTTTTTATTTTTTTTTTTTTTTTTTTTTTTTTTTTTTTCGTTTTTTCCCTTTCTTTTTTTTTTTTTTTTCCTAATCTTTCTTTCTTTCTTTTTTCTTTTTTTTTCTTTTTTTATTTTTTGGTACCAGGGAGCAAACTCATGACCTTGAACTTGCCAGGCAGGCACTTATGCCGCTGAGCTAAATCCCCAGCATTTTTAATCTTTTTGAGACAAGGTTTTGCCATGCAGTTCAGACTGGTCTTGAACTCACTGTGTAGCCCAAGCTGGCCGTGAACTCCAGTGATCCTCCTGCCTCAGCCTCCTGAGTGCTGGGATTACAGGCATGTGCCAACACACCTGGCTTAAAGATTGTTTTATTTGATATCAATGTATTTATATCAGGATTTGTGTTTTTATTTGGGACTAGAAAGAAAATAATTAAGGAAATGAAGATTTGTGCAACCCTATTAACCAACTTGATCTTACTGACCTTTGCAGAACACTCCCCATTACAGCAGAGAGAACACTAAATAAGATAAGTCCTTTGGGCCATAAAACAGGTTTCCTTTATGGAAGTATTAAAATCATAAATGTATTTGCTCAAGCTACAATAGAATTTAACTAGAAATCAATGAGAAACATCCAGAAAAAAATCATACCTACTTCAATATTTATAAACACAAATATGGTAAAAGGAAAATAATAACAAAAATTGGAAAATATCTTGAACTGAATGAAAATTGAAAAAATGGGATGTAGCTAAAATAGTGTTTAAAGGAAAATTTATAGTACTAAATGCTTACATTAGAAAAGGAATAAAGGTCTAAAACCAATGATCTAAACCTTTGCCTTAGTAGTCGAGGAGGGGGAAACAGCAAATTAAAACCAATGGAAGCAGAAAGAAAGAAATAGCAAAGTTAAGAGCAGAAACCAATGGAAAAAAAGAAGAAAAAATAGAGAAAAATCATGGAAACCTAAAGTTGTTTCTTTTAAACGATTGATAAAAAGGATAAATCTGTAGTCAAAGTGATTAAACATAGAAGACAGAAGTTAGCAACCTCAAGGATGAAAAAGGCGATGTCACCACAGACCCTACAGACAGTAAAAGGACTCCAGAGGACTGTCATGAACAATTCTATGCAAATTAATTCAACAATTTGGTGAAATGGACAAATTCTCTGGAAGTCACAAATTATCAAAGATCATTTAAGAAGATGTTTATGACTTGGATGACCTTATATAATTATTGAAAAAACTAAATTTGTGGCCCAATCCTTTCCATAAAAAGAACTCCAGACCCAGTGGCTTCACTGGAAATTTCTTCCAAACATTTAAGGGAGTTATAACATCAATTATATCCAGAAGACAGAAGAGGAATAGAGAATAAAATGTCCCAAGTGCACTCATACATAAATGGTTGATGAATTTTCAACAAGCATTCCAAGGTAATTAAATGGAGAAAAGAAAAATTCTTTTTTTAAATGGTGCTAGACCAAGTAGATATTCAAAATGAAAGCAAAAACTGCACTCTTATCTCATCACAAACACAAATTAACTCAAAATGGATACACTAAAATGTAAGAATTAAAATGATAAAACTTCTAAAAGAAGCCATAGTGACCTTGAGTCAGGCAATTCCTAATTTCTAAGAGAGAAAGCAGGTGTCAATAGGTCAAAGACCTTCCTGGAGAACCCAGTGTTAGTTAGCAGCACAACTGGTCTTCCAACCTTTAAATTCATGCTCAGATTCCATGTACTTGACTGGCAAAAGCTTTACATGGAAATGTTGTGATGCTGCTTTTGTCTCCACATGCGAGCACCGTTATGGAAGAATGCAAGCCCATCCCAAAGGCACACACCTACTTGCCCGAGGAGATTCATTTTAAGGTCTCTGCTGATCATGTCCAAAGCAGACCATGGCTTCCCATTGTCCCAGGCTCCAGGGGCCAGAACTCTGCATGCACAGTTGTTATTTTTCCATAAGGTAAACACACACATGCATACACACACACCCCTCTGTAAATTCACTTGCCATAGGAATTGTACCCTTTAGCAAGTGACCAAGAAGCTGTGATTTCTCTGAGAGCCAGGGTCCTAACAGATGGAGCAAAGAACAGATCGTGAAGTGACCTGCTAGACTTGGGAGCTGACATGCTAGGGAAGGGTGGGTTTGGCCTCCCCCAGGGTCCCTCCTTTCTTCGGCCTCTGAAAACTCCAGAACATTTCCTGAGAGCCCCGGAGGTGTAGGGGCTATGCCCTGAGGATGAAGGAAAGCAAGTGCTGGGGGTGGGGGTGGGGTGTGTGTGGCAGGTGTAAGAGATGTGCTTCTTGGTGGTGGTGGGGTTGCAGAAAACGTGAGGAGTCCCCACAGAGCCTTGAGTGGGAGCCAAGTCTTCATGCATTAGTTGGTGTCTCTCATCCCCTGTGGTAGGGGTCTACAGAGTGGTTCTCATGTAGGATTCTCCCAGCCCAGACTGTTTCTGGCCCCAGGAGGGCAGGTGTGTGGCAGTCCTAGGCAACCAGCCCTGTGATTCCTAGACATGTAACACCCGGGGAAGCCTCTAGCCCTGCTGCTGCCAGGGCAGTGACACTCATATGGCAGGAGCCAGTATGAAGAGAGCCTCTGTCACACTGAGCCTGTAACCTTTCTTAGCTTCCTGCCTTGCAATCTGCTGTGTGGCCTGGGCTGCAAAAGGTCTGATTCTGACTCCATTCTCCCCTCAGTCAGAGCCTACCCAGCCTCTCAACATGAACCTGGTATTAAAAAAAAACAAAACTTTGCTTTGAGATCTTACCCCCAACACATTGAGCCCAAGTTAATCTGCAAAGGTTTCTTAGTCTGATGCTTTAATGAAGGCAAATACAGAGACAGCAGCCCACATGCACACGTCCTCCATGCCCTTGACACCAGGTCTTCTGATCTTCTTCACTTTCTCTCCCTGTGGTCATGGCAGGCTCTGCTGATCTTGCCCTCTCCCCAAGGGGCCTAGCAAACAGGAGCTTGCTTCCCTCCCATGGATGGTTCTGTCCAGATCTCCTGAAGTATAGAAGAAAGAAATCCTGGGAGTGTGCGGTCATCCTGTGCAGTGGCTTACTTTGGGGCCACCTTTCCCACCCTTCTTCTTCTTCTTCCCCAAGGACTCCATGTCCTCCAGACAAAGCTTTCCCAGAGGTCCCCTCACTGCTGTCTTCTTGTGTCTCTGGGGACACTCTACATCCTTTGGGGTTGGCTCCTCAGGCTGGCATCAGTGTCAGGAGTGAAGCTGCAGGGATCTGTCATCCATTCTGAGGCCATGGATCCAGGCAGGGCCATCCTGGGTAAGGCAGGGCTAGGAGCTGGGTTCTGCAAGACATGGGATATTCCAGCTGGTCCAGAAAGGGCAGTGAGGGGTGGCTATGCCTCCCACACCTGTCCCATGGTGAAGGTAATACAGCTCGGGGTTGGCTCTGTGGGCTCTGTGTCAGTGGATATGGGCTCAAATCCAGAGCTGCCACATACTCCAAGTTTGGGCAAAATCCCTCCACATCCCCTTTAGCAACAATAACTACCCCCAAATGCTCACTTCTTTCCAGGACTGTGTGTACCAGGAATGATCGAGAAGTATGGTGAATGTTTAAATTTTAAAAATTAATATGATAACAATATTCCCCCTTACTTCAAACATATTCTCTTCTATAATTCTTCCCACCTTTGGAAGTGGTTCTGGAAATCCCATTTTGTGAATGTCTTTAGCTGAGCTCTCATGACTACTTTAATGCCCTGATTTAATTTGAAACATTTACCTTTCACGGTCATTTTGACATTGGGGAGAAGCAAGAAGTCACATAGTGCCATATCTGGTGAATAAAGTGTCTGAGGACACACCATAGTGCTCTTACAAGCCTGCATTTTTGTGAGCTGGCACTCAGCAACAGTATTCACCATCTTTTTGATCACCTTATAAAGACACTCAATGAAAGAGGAGTCACAGAACTGTTTTACAAAGGGGAAAGAATGATGGGATAAATGTGTTCAAAGTGAGGTCGTATTCTAAGGGGAATTCGTGAGGATGTGTCTCTTACTGTAATGACATTTTTAATTTCACATTCACCATATATTTTGATCACCCCTTATATTATTTCCCTTAGTGAAAAAGAACCCACCAGCTTGGCTTTCCAGGTACTAAATGTCCATGTCTGGGCATAATTTATGACAGAGCAGCCAGAAGAAGCCACTTATCTCCCATGCTGAGGCCTGTGGAAAGCCAGGCCTGGAGCTTGAGTGGGCAGCCCATGGCCCCAGAATCAGGAGAGGCTCATCCAGTCCCAATGGCTGTTACAGACAGGTACATCAAGGTGTGACAGCCAGGCTCAACAGCAGAGCTCACCCAGAATCCAGCAGAAAATGCTGCTCCCCTGATGCCTGCCAAATCACTCCACGGAAGAGAGGTTGGCTGCCCTTCCCCTGCCCCTGCTAGCTCAGCCCACCCCAGGACAGCCACCGTTACCTATGACAATGAGGCTGGCAGTGCTGACAGCCTGGCCCAGCGGGTTCTCGGCCACCACCTTGTACTGGCCCCCATCCTCAGGGGAGACGCTGGGGATGACGAGGGAGCACACGCCCAGCATGTCGGTGCTGTAGGCTGTCTTGTGTCCTTCCAGGCTCTGGTTGTTCTTGAACCAGGTGACGTGTGGCCGGGGTGAGCCCTGGACTGCGCAGGTCATGTGGCACTCGCAGCCCTGGGGCACCAGGTGGGTCCGAAGGCCCACCAGGAACCGGGGCTTCTGGCTCAGATCGGGGTCCCGGTAGCGAGGTGTCTTCACTGTGAACCTGTCTGTGGTGAACGCCAGGCAATGGGACGGGGTTAGAAAGCGGGGAAGGCCTAGCAGGGCCAGCCTACATGGCGGTGCTGCAGAGGCATTACCTACTCACCTCCCACCACATCTGACCTGCACGCTTTGACTCATTGTTTTTATCTTTTCCCTGAAATTCTTTGGGGATTTTTTTGGAGGGGGGTAAAATCTAATACACATTCTTTGTGGATCAGTTGGGACACATAAGAGAATCAAATAGTGTAAGAATAAAAACCAACCATAATTTCACTACCTACAATTGACTGCAGTCAACACTTTGGTGTAGCAACGTCTAGATATTTTTGCGTATGAAATCATGATGTGATTTTATAGTTTGCTTTTACTAATGATCTCCTGTAAAATCAGATCTATTTGATTGTAAAGTACACACTATCATCATAAAAACTTAATTTCTGTTTTTCTTCTTGCCCACAGCTGCTTCTGAGCAGCCACCCAAAGGCATCCAAGACACCCAGACCCAGGCCCCAATGTCCCAGCGATGGGTGTGGAACCCACCCTGAGTCGGGACACAGAGGACATCAGTAGAGGTGGGAATCAGGCAGGAAACGAGAAGAGCAAGCAGTGGCTCTGTCTGGACTCAAGGTCCAGGTGGTCCTTTGGACATGCTCTAAGCCATCTCTGCCATCGCTGCTGCTTGGTCCCCAACTCGCACGCTCATCTATGGGGGTCATGGCTGCCCCACAGAGGGGAGTCAGCTAAGCTCCTCCCTCCCCAGGGGACTCTCACCTCGCTGCCGAAGGAGACACCAAGGCTGGGTGGTGTCTGATGGCCTGCTGGTACCCAGCTCACTCTTGGCCACCACCCGGAAGTGGTACTCGTGGCCAGGGAGGACACCCAGGAGAGTGAAGCGGTTGGTGTGGACACGGTCAGCCACCTCCTGCCAGGAGCCATGTGACGAGGAACGCATCAGCACCGTGTAGTGCAAGGGGATGCCCTGGGCCTCGTCCGGAGAGGGCTCCCACTGGACTGTCACTGTCCCAGGCACATTTTCCTGCAGGTGGATGGGCCCAGGGGCCTGCGGCCATCCTGTGGGGGAGAGGACAGAGGGAACCTATGCTGCAGGGGACGGAGAAGGCCCCCACCATGGTCCCCCTCACCCAGGTCCCTAAGTCTTCACAGAAGCCGAGGTCCTGGGCATGACAGTCTTGCCAGGCAGGTAACTGGGGCCAGGGAGAACTCAGTCAGGTGTATAGTTATCTTTAGAGGATAGAAAACCACTCCCAAGAGAATAATGTTTTTTGTTTTTGTTTCTGTTTTTTTTTCTTTTTTTCTTTTGTTTGCTGTACTGTGGGACCTTCCTACTGAGCTCCATCCCCAGTCCCTATATATATATATATGTGTGTGTGTGTGTGTGTGTGTATACATACATTTTTTTTGAGACAGAGTTTTGCTAAGTCACTAAATTGCCTAGACTGGACTTGAATTTGTGATCCTTCTACCTCAGCCTCCCAGAGTGCTGAGATAACAGGCATGCACCATGAGATGCCAGACTCCAAAAATATTTTAATTCAATTTAATTTATTATAGGCAAAAAGACAATATGGGCAGAGGTAGAGGCTTCAAAAATCAAGTTACAGATCTCCCTCGCTGTTAGCCTGTTTCAGCATTTGAATATGTGGGGTCTCCACTGGGGCAGGGGCTGGGTAGGAGCTCCTGAGGAAGGGCAGCCTTTGTTTCATAAAAGAGACACAAACAAGGCTTTGTTCATTGAGTCCAAGTGAAGACTAGCAGGTCTGGGGAAGCTCCCTGGCCCAGAGTTCCTGAACAATGAAAGCCTCTGGGGGGCTCTCTGGGCCCTTCTCCCTGTTTTTTGCCTATCCTTGCTTTTCTTTTACTTCCCTTTTCTTTCTTTCTTTTCTCTCCCCTCCCCTTACCCTTTCCTTCACTCTTCCCTTTCTTCCTTCACGTCTTTCTTTTTTGTGCTGGGATCAAGCCCAGGGACTTGAACCTGCCTGGCGAGGGCTCTAGCAGCCCCCTTCGCCCTCTATCTCCAAGCACAAGGGCAGGGTGGCTACCGGGTCATCCTGATGCTCGGGTCTGGTGGCTTGGCTGAGGCCTGTGCCCAGGCTGAGTGTGACCTTCCTGCTTGGCAAGTGTCTGCAGTCCAGAGCCCAGCGCCTCGCCTGCCTCACCTGCCACCCTGACAAGGAAACTGTAGGTGAACTCCTTCCCCTGCAGGTCCCTCAGCACCACGGCATAGCGGCCGCTGTCTGCGAGGCTGGCTGCAGGAATCAGAAGCTGAGTGATGCCGTCCTTGGTGGTGGTTACACTTCTTTTGGGCAAAGGCAGGCCATCTTTCAGCCAGGTCACCTCGGGCATGGGGGCAGCCTGGGAAGAGAAGGGCAGAAGAAATTGATACGGGGGAGTTTTCCGAAAGTGACTGAGCTGAAGCTGGGGCTCAGGGCAGATGCGGGGAGAAGAGCATGGTAGGAAGGAAATGTCTGAGAGCAGACATGGAGGTGGGCAAGTGCCTGTTCGGGAGCAGGCTGGTGATGAGGTAGTGGTGAAGCGTGGGGAGGGTGGAAGGTGAGGGTAATAGGGGGTGGTGGGGAAGAACCAGAAGTTGGATGGGTACAGGTTACATTCTGAATCCCCGCCCCAATTCCCAAAGACAGTTGAGAAGTGAAAGCCGAAGTTTGGAGATGCAGTACCGGGAGCTACCACTAGGAGGTGATGCGTACTGAGGACGGAGAGCCAAATGGCAGCCCAAGGGCCTGTTGTGCACTGTGCCTTCCAGGAGGACACTCCTCCTTTCTTCTTGTCAACCCCCCAAAAAAGAACAAGGAAGAAAAGAGGACCCAGGCTACTCTTGGCCACTCTGGGCTCCCCTCCCTCACGATCTTCTAGGTCCACTCACTTCAAAGGAGACAGGTACACGAAGGGTGTCCCCAGCTCTGACTGTCAGCGAGTCCTTTGTGCTGGAGTCCATGAGGAACTTAGGGCACACTGGAACACACAAGATGGCCCGTCACCCCCCACTGCCTACAGTTGGGCCTCAGTCCCAGGTCACCATGGGGGCAGAGGGAAGGGGAGGCTGGGCCGGTCTGACTGCTGTTGAGATCACATGGGCTGGGTAAGGAGCTAGAGGACATGCTGGCAGGAGAAGGGCAGGAGCAGAGGCCAGGCTTGGGCTGGGATGAGGAAGAAGGTGACCAACAACCCAGCTCTTGTGTTCTGCAGGTAAGATAATTACCAGCCGGAGACAGGAAGGGCCTGACTTGCCTGGGGACACATTCAGTTCGGTTATGGACAGAGCCACCAGGACGATATTCTGAGATTCCAGATGCTGGACAATGTGTATTTTCCCACTATACTTATCTCTTTCTTGTCACAGTGACAGCTAGATCATTTGGGATAGCCTAGTGTCAGCTTGGGTCAAAGACAGTTTAGCAGCTTCTAGCAACTAAGGCCTGAAGGGAAAGGCAGTCCACCTTCTACCTGGGACAAGTACTGACCGAGCTGTGCAGCACTAATGCCTTGAAGTCACCCATTTTTAAATCCTGGCTCTACCTCCTAACCTCAGTGAGACTGTGGCCAAAGCGCCTTAGACCTCAGTTTCCTTCTTTGTAAACTGGTAACCAAAAAAATTAACTTGTAGGATAGATGTAGATTGTAAAGGGAACACACTTCTGCAAAGAGCCTTCTCAGTCCAGCCCCCATGAGGGCGATGCCTACTTCGTTAAGCTGGAGAGGGGGTCCTGACGCAGCCAGTACACGGCAGTACATCAGGACCCCTTTCAGAAAGGCCACAGCACTTGCAATGGGGAGGAGAGGACACACTCACCAGTGGGAGGCGTGGCGTGCACTAATGTGTCCAGGGCAGTGGGCTGGCTGCAGCCTCCATCGTTGACTGCTGTCACCCGCACAAAATAGCCCTCTTGAGGCCGAAGCCCTTTGGCTGTGAAGGTGGTGCCTGACACCATGCCTCCATGGCACGGGCTCCACTGGAGACTGTCTGAGCCACACAGTTCCACCAGGTACCCCTGGGCATCATCCCCGTCCTGAGGATCCGGCCCCGTCCAGCTGAGGGTGATGCTGGTGTTTGACGTCTCTGTGACCCGGAGATCCCGCACGGACCCTGGGGGTTCTGGCCAAGCACCAGGAGAATGTCAAGAATGGCATCAGCCTCTCCTGAGGGAGGCCATTCATCAGTCTTCCCACTGGAGGCAGAATTCCTTTTACTTAACAGTTTCTGATGTGCAACCAAGCTCTTCTTCTAGCTAGTACTTGCCTCAGCGATGTGCACACTAATCCCAAGCCACCTCCTCCAGGAAGCCTCCCCCACCTCATTCCACTCCTTCACCAACTGGCTCACCCCCTTCCCCTAAGCATCCTTTGTAATTCTCGAAAACTGCTATTTTAGTGGATGACTTCTCTTAGACTCCTTTATTCCTGAAGACTAGAATTCTTTTATTTCTGAACTGTAAACTCTGTGGAGACTGCATCAAGGGCAGAGTGAAGACTCCTAGTTCTTCATCTGTCCAGTGGGAACAGTAACAACCTAAATACGTGTAGGGGTTTTAGAACAAGCAAAAGGCACAGTGTGATGAATGGGAAAGGGCTTTGGAAACTGCACAGCAACCTGGAGCTCCAGCTCTGAAGCCCAGTTGCAGTTTGGACCCATCTGGGGAACTTAAAAATCCTGGTACCCAAACACCAGGGGCAGAGAGATTCTGATTCTGGGGTGTAGCCAAGGCATCAGCATTTGTATAGGAGCTCCTCAGAGATTTCTAAATATGTGATGAAGTTTGAAAACTGCAGGTCTAGGGCAGCTCTCCTCAACTTTGAATTTGTTTTGTTTGGCTTTGTCTGTTTTGAGGTAAGGTCTTGCAATGTAACCCGAGCTAACGTCACACTCTCAATCCTTTTGGCTCAACCTCCTGAGTGATGGGATTGCAGGCATGCACCACCATCCCCAGCCCTCTGTGCTGTTTCTGCTGTCCTGAGAATGTTTACTTGGCACCTCTCTGAGGTTCTGAGACCACTGATAGGAAAATGCTGCTCTAGACTGTCAGTTTCTTAAGAGCAGAGAACAGGCTTGTCATACTGAGTACCTTGCATGATGTGGGCCATCTAGTGGGTGATGAGCAACATTCACTGGACAGAGAATCTGCCTCCCAAGGGTGACACTCCCCACTGGAGTGAGTAGCCAGTTACAAGACCGGGACAAGTGCCACTTGGGGACTAACCTGCCCAGAGATCCAGAGTGACATAATCTTAGAGAGGAGTCTTCTAATCCCACTGCCTGGCCTCTGGACCTGTTTGATTTTGATTTGGAGCCCTTAAGATATGTCTCACCCCAGTGGCTACACCACCTTTATCCTCCAGCTTTCCTAAGCATTTCCTTCAGGACTGTCCCTGACCTAGGACCTTCTGTCCTGTCCCACCTGGTTTCAGAGTCATCCCAACCTCACCACCCACCACCCTCATCCTGGGTTGGTGCCCCACTTACTCATGGGGTCCCGGGCAAAGACAACATCTGATGGGGGCCCAGGCTCTCCGGGGCCAGAGGGAGCCACAGCCGTGACCCGGAACTGATATTGACAGCCCTGCCGCACATCCGTCACAGTGCATCTCCTCTCTGTGAAAAACCCACTCCCCATCAGTCCTGCCCTGAGTGGGGCAGGCAATGGGGAGATATCTTGGTGCTCCTGAGATCAGAAGAAATCCAAGCTCAGGGTCCTAACACGACCCGCCCTCATGCACCAGATTTTTTTTTTTTTAAACGAATGTAGAATGTTTAGCGGTATCCCTGACCTTTTTACAGTAGATCCTGAGACTGTCTATTCCCCATTCACTTGAGGCAAACAAAATTAGCTCAAAACATTGCCAAATATTCCATGATGGTTTAAATACAAAACGTCCCCCAAAGATTCACATATTGAGGGCTTGTATTTAAGGATTAATCCATTAATGAGTTCATAATGGAGTGGGACTCAGTTGGAGGATGTAGGTTGCAGGAGTGTACCTTTGAAGAGCGCATCCTGTACTTAGCCCCTTCTCTCTGGATCTCTTGCTCCCTCTCTGTTTCCTGACTGCCATAAAGCAAGCAGCTTTCTTCCACCACGCCCTTCTACCATGTTGTTTCTGCCTTGGAACCAGCTGATTGTGGACTGAACCTCTGAAGCTATGAGCCAAAATAAAGCTTTCTTCCTTTAAAGTTGCATGTATCAAGTATTTGGTCCCAGCAACAGGCAACTGACAAATACATTCTCTATGGAGACAAAACCACCTGAGATGAGACTCACTGTGTTAGGCCAATCTGGCCTGATAATACCCAAAGATCTTGGCACAAGGAAGGGGTCCAAGGCATTAAGGCATTTTGGAGCCAGGACCACAGGAAACACTCACTATGCTGGTCTGCTTACCAGGCATGAGCTGGTCATTCACAGCTGTCCAAGTGTTGCTCCCCTTCTTGCACTTCTCAATCAGGTAACCCAGGATGTGGGCACTGCCACGGCCCCGAGGTGCTGTCCATGTTATAGTGATGCCCTGGCTGGAAGCTGACAAAATGGTTGGGGCAGAAGGGGGCCCTGGGAGAGCTGGGGACAGAGAAGGTGCTGGTTAGACAGAGGCTGAGGAAAGGTGCCAGTCCATGGGGAGGTTCTGGGTAGAAGGCATGGGGTCAGGGCCACCCACTGCCCTTTGCTAGGGTTTATCAGGGCTGAGGCAGCTGGTCTGCGGCACTGTTCTGGCTCTGTAGGGGAGCGAAGGATGAGACAGAGAATTCATTTTGACTTCATAATCTACAACCAGTCCTGAAGTCCCTCAGGTTCAAGTGCCCTGATAGGAGGTACCAGACTAGGGACATCTGACAGACAAAGATGCTGACCGTCAGCAGCATCCTGAGAGTCGGCTTTCCGTGTCCATAAATCTCAGCTCCTGACTGGCTACCAGATCCCTAACAAATCTGAAGTAGGAGTCCTCAAGGTCTCCTGGCACAAGCTGATGACCCTCATCCCATGGGGCAGACCTGCCTGTCCTCTGGGCACAGTGGGGAGCCAGAGAGTGTCCCCTAACCCCAGAACCAGCCTTTTCTCTTACCCTCAGGAGCCACCAGCACCTCCTCAGACTCCAGGGCCTCCCCAGGTCCCTCCGAGGTCACAGCCCGCACACGGTAGGTGTACTTCCTGCCTTGCTCCACGCCGCTGTCCGTGAAGATAGTGCTGTCCGGGGGAGACTCGCCCACCTTCAGCCAAGTGCTCCTGCCAGCCTGTCGCCTCTCCACCATATAGTGCTCCACGGCCCGGCCCCCATCTTCCCTTGGGGGTCGCCAGGAGAGACAGACACCAGCCCTGTGGCAATCCTGAACCTCCAGGGGGCCCTGTGGGGCCTGAGGCTTATCTGAGGACCCACCAGGAGGAGCAGGAAGAGAAGCAGGTCAGAGAAGCTAGAGGAGAATGGTGCTGATCCCCACCCCTGCCCATCAGCAGATAAGGCTGCAATGAGGGGTACTTCCCAAGTTACTCAGAGAGCTTCCCAAGTTACCCAGAGGCATAGATAGCTGCTGGCATAACCAGCTGTCCTTATTCTCCATCTCTTCACACAGCCAGGGATGAACCATGGAACACCCCAGCCTGTGCCCTACCCCATTGTTCAGTGGCCAGAATGGGCATCTGCTCAGGCCTCTGGATGAAGGCACCACTGGAGCTGGAGGCCACTATCACACCTGACAGCTCCCCTAGGGCCAGTGTGTTAGGGCTCACAGAAGTGGGAGTCCAGCCCTGTTTATCCCAATTCCTTCTCCCTGCCCAGTCTGGGGAGAGGGGAAAAGATGAGTGAGTGTGGCTTTGGATCTTAAACAGCATTTAAATGACAGTCAAGCTGGCAGAGACCACACTCAGATCTCAGACCTGGCCCTGGGAGGGGGAGGAAAGACCTGGAACCATGGGAACTCTCAGGTCTTGGTTGGGGAGAAGCTGGGGCTGGCACCTATGACTTTCAGGGTGACATCAGCTTGCACAGAGCCTCCCTCGCTCTTTAGTGTCACGCTGTACTGGCCACTGTCCTTCCTGGAGGTGCTGGGGAGGCACAGCCGTGTGTAGCCATCTCCGAGGGCCACCTGGGCCCCGCTGTGGCCGCTGCCCACCACTTCAGCTCCATCCTTCCTCCAGGAAGCCTGAGCAGGGAGGTGACTCTGGAAGGGAATCTTCACTGTCACTGGTTGCCCAGCCTTGACCACCAGTGGCTCCTTCAGTTTCTCTATCACATCTGGAGATATGGTGGGGGGATCTAGAGAAAAAACAGGGCAAGAGGATCAAAGAAGACCATGCACAAGGCCTTTGGGGAGCACAAAAAGAGCCAGAAGAAGGAACATTGGGCTCAGAGTAAGGAACTCCCTACCCCAACCTCCTGAGAACTAACAAGGGAAATGGCTTTGTCTGTAGCAGGAGGGACCAAGGTTAGACCTCGCCAAGGACTTCCTGACAAGGAAAGAGGTAAGATGGCTACACATCAAGGGCTTTCAAATGGAGCGTATCAGCTGATACAGAGACTGTAGGATGGGGCAGGGCAGGGCCTCCTCACCGTGGACAGTCAGGGTGGCCTCACTCTGCTGGTTGCCTGCTACAAAAGTGTATTTCCCAGCCTGGGCCACTTGCACGTGGTCAATACGGAGTCTGTGCATAAGCCCGTCTTGCTCTAAGATGATGCCATCCTGGGTGGTGAGCTGGAGACAAAGGTCACAGTGGAGATGATCGTTCCCACCCTCACCTTGCTCCTCTGGCTGCTAACTAGGTCCTCTGCTGGAGCAATAGATGGAACCCTTAGAGCTGCATGCCAGGGATGCTTATCATAAGCTGGCAGTGCTGACACTGTGTGTGCCTAGTACCTCATTTAACTGTCACAACAACCTCACGCAGCAGGTACCACTTTAGTTCCATCTTACAGATGAGGACCTTATCCGAGGTCAACCAAGTGGCAGCAGTAGAACCGGGTCTGAGCCAGATCACCCTGATGACATGGCCAGTGCTCTGAACTACTGTGCTGTGTCTCCTCCAGACATAACCACTCCAATGGTGCCAGGCAGCCTGCCTGGTTTGTACAAGGCCTTGCAAAATAGGTGGCATTCAGCAGAGGTGGGTATGGCACAGACATTTTAGATGGTAGAAGAATAAGAGATGGGTCAAGGGAGGGAGTAACAGGGTAAGCATTCATTTAAAAATCTTTATTTCAAACACACTAAATTGCTGGCTATTTAAACTTCCCCTCAAGTGCATTCCTTAGTAAGATGAAGAGTAAAGTCTTTCTTGCGAGGCCTCCACCATCTACTTCCTTTTGCTTTGCTGCTATTACCACACCCCCACCCCATATTGGTTGGTACAGGGAAGACGTGAGGGGGCCAGTACCTTGACTCCACCCTTAAACCAGGCACCAGGTCCCAGGTCACTGGTGAGGGTACAGGAGAGCATGACGGCCTCACCCTGCTGCACTTCCGTGTCAGCCAGGCTTTGAGAGAAGCGGCCTGTGGGTCCTGCAGAGACACAGATCATCCTCAAGGGCCGGCCTCCCAGGACATGGCCTGCACCAAACCCTGGAGGCCACCATGGTCCTGCCAACTGGGCTCAACCAATGCCAGCAAAGCCAAGCTTCCCATTTTTCAAAGCAGGACTGCAACTAATGCAGGAGATCTAGGGGTGTAAGGTACAATGAAGAGGCTGCCAAGTCACACAGATGTGAGGTCTGGGTCACCCAAGCAGAATTAAGCCAACAATTCTGGTACTTTGGACATAGTTTCAAGACCTCTGAGCCTCACACAGCCTGGATCCTGCATGCAAAGGAGGAAGAGGCTGCTTCCTGGACCTGCGAGAGGCTGAAAATGGGCAACTGATAGGGACAAACTCCCGGGGCTGGAGGTGGAATGGGGACTGACCCAGGCACCCCAGTAGCCAGGGAGCTCCCCTCAGCTCCACCCCATGGAGGTAGCCCAGCTGGGAAGACCTACCTTGGGCCTCCGTGGAGAAACTGCCAGTGCTGGCCTTGTATCTGGATCTGGGGCTCTGGGTGGCATCCCGCCCCTCATCACAGACATCCGACTTGCCCTCTTTGGCACCTCTCCTGCTTCCAAGATGCCTGGGAGACCCCCGGCTCCCATCTTCACTCCAAGTCTCCCCCAGGTACCCTTCATCTTCACTGCCAGGCCTCTGTCCCATGCCTCTGGCCTCCTCTACACCCCTTCTCTTTGTTGGTCCAATCTCAGCCCCTGACTGTGCCTGATACCTGCCCCTGTGGGGATCAGACCTTTGGCCTGACCTGCCAAACTTTTCTGTCTCCTGCCTTTCATACTCCTTTAGGCCCCCAGGACCTCGGGCCCTGCCATTCTTGCCCTCTAGCAACCCCTGCTCCTCAAATGGCCCCTTTTCTCCTGGTGGATAGCCGGGGCCCTGGATCCCTCCCAATCTACCTTTAGAGACTTTTCTGCTAGAGGAAGCATCTAAGCCATTCCAGGTTCCCTGGAGTCCTGACTCCCCAGATTTTGAGGTAAGGCCATCCTTTGACTCAGTGGAATTCCTCTTGCCCAGGACACCTGAGTCCTCTGCACCCATAGATCTTCCCCTCCTGGGACCTGAGCCTCCACTCTCCTGGGCCCATGGACCTGGACATTCACCAGCAGCCTCTTGACCTGGCAAAAACTCCCTGCCTCTAGAGTCCCCAGAACCTTTGTGGCTTCTCTTGGTACCAGCATCTTTCTCTTGCAGAGAACTGGAAGCCCGGGAGCCTGACGGTTTGTTCCCAGCACCCATGCTGCCTTGGCCATACCCCTGGTCTTCCCAGCCTGGGGCCCAAGAGTCGCTCCCTCCTTGCTCATTGGCTGGCCCTGGTGTTGACTTGCCCCTTCCCTGAGGCACAGAGCTCCTGTGCACACTCTGTCCTGTCCCTGACAAGCTCCCAGAACCTGCTCCCATCCCTCTGCCTCCTGGCACTGAGTCAACACCTCCCTGAGGTGCCACTGCTCCCTGGTCAGCAAATCTAACCTTGTCTGTTGTCCCTGAGCCTGCTCCCCAAAAGTCCTGTTTGTGTCCAGATTCCAGAGCAGCAGTACCTGTCTGGGTCTCATCCTTCACTGTCCCCTTCTCGTCAAGCAACCTGGAAGCTCCCATCCTCCCTGCTTCGTCGGCAGACCCACCTGCCCCACTAGGTCCTCTCCACTGGGAGCTCCTCCCAGGACCATGGTGCCATTCCCTGACACCCGATTTTCCCTTGAAACCAACAGTCCCCAAGGAATCAGAGATTCCTGAGGTTTCATAGTCCCCAAAAGTGCTTTTGGAACCCCATTCATCTGAAAGCATCTGTGGCCCTTCCTGTGTCCCCAGCGTCCCTGGGCACTTGGGGCTGTCCATGTGTGCTGCACCAACCTTATGAGGCATTCCAGCCATCCCAGAGCCTACTCCAGAACCTGTCCCATTGGTGAGCTCCTTTCCCCTGCTTCTCTCTGGACCTTCCTTGGAGCTCGTGCCACCCTCAGGTCCTGACCCATATTCCATGGCTTCGTGTCCCATTCTACTGAGTGATCCTGGTACTCCAAACCTCCCAGAACCCACTCCATAGCACATCTCACCTTCTGGCCCCTTTCCTCCAGATCCTCCTAAGCTTCCCTTAAAACCAACTTTATTTTCCAACTCCATTTTCCCAGGTTCTCCAAAACTGTCCCTAAAAGCTGCCTCATTTCCTAATGGAATTTTCTCAGGACCCCCTGAAACACTTCTGTAATCTGTCTCACCTCCTGACCCCATTTCCCCAGAGGCCCCAGTACCATTCCTATAACCTGTATCGTCTGCAGGTCCCATTCCTCTGAGTCGTCCTGAGCCATCTCTGCAGCCTGCCTCATCCCTTAACCATGTTTTCCCAGGCCCAAGTCCTCGTGACCCTTCTTCATAAGCTCTTCTCTCCCCAGTTCCCTGAAGCTCTGGAATTTCGGATCCATCCCCATAACCCAGCATATTGCCAGACCCCTCAGCCCACTGGCTCTCCGAAGCAGCCCCAGCATGAGGCTGTAGTGCTTCCAAGTGCTGGCTGTTGCCCCAATACCCAGCTCTAGCTCCTGAGGCCCTTGTCCCACCTCCAGCATCATCTTTGCCTCCTGCCCTCAGAGACCCTGGCTCCATGGCTCTTGGACCCCCAGTGCCATCTTCATAGCTACCTTCTTCAAAAGTCCCCAGAGCTCCTGTGGCTCTGAAGCCTCTAGAACCTCCACTCTGACTCCAAGGCCTTACTCTTGCAGAATCCCCTTCTGCTTCTACCTGTCCCTCCCCAATAGTCTCTGCTGTTCCAGAGGCTTTGAGGCTACCTCCACCCATAGATGCCCCTGTCCCAGGGCCCCATAAACCATCAAAATGGTGCCCTTCTTCAGGGCCTGTTTGCTCCTGGCCTCTGGATGGGTCCCAATTCCAGGATTTATCTATGGACACCCCACTGGGGCTCCCTGAACCATTCCTGAGACTGGCAGTTCTTCCAGATCCACTTCCAACAGGACCACAGTGATCTTTGTTTCCAGACCACATTTTCCCAGGCACCTTTGATCCATGCCTGTAAGCATACCCTTCCTCAGACTCTGTTTCAACTGGTGCCCCAGAGACAACTCTATACCCAGCACCATGACCAGACCCCATTTCTCCTGGCACTCCTGTGTCGTCACTATAAGCAACTCCATTTCCAGGACCTAGTCCTCTAGAATACCCTGAGCTATCCCCATAGCTAGACTCCACTTTCCCCAGGCCTCCTGAGCCATCTTTGTAGCCCATCTCTCCTCTGGGTTTTTCTCTGATGCCCCCTGACCCATTCCAGAAATCTGGTTTGGGTCCTACTGCCCCTGGCTCTTTTAATCCTTTGGTGTCTCCTAGTGTTCTTCCAGATTCCTGAGTACCTTCACCTGGAGCCCTAACCAGCCTGCGTCTTCCGGCATCTCCCGCCTGATCAGGCTGCATCAACTCTGCTGCCTGGGTTCCACCTCCTCCCCTTTCACTGGGCCCCAGAATTCCAGGCCCAGGGTGGGTCCTGGTCTTTCTGATGTGGGACCATGTATCATCTTGAGGATCTGGGCTCTCAGACTCTAGTCCACCAGGCTCCTCAGCTCCCTTCTGCCCTGACGTCCAGCCCTGGGGAAACTGGACGCTTCTGGATTCGCCCTCTGTTCTACCTAAGGCCCCTGCTGTGAATTGGCCATTGCTTCCCTGAAGTTCTTGTAGGTCACCTTCCGGGTCCCTGGGATCTCCTGGGCCCCCCAGATCAGTTTTATAGCCCCTTCTTCTAACTACAGTCATCCCAGACCCTAGGTCATCTATGCCCTGCAGTAAATCCTCTGCTCTGGTCTCAGGACTCCTGTGCCTAGGGATAAACTTCTCACCTCTGGATAGTGAGGGTTCCTGGAGGTACTTGTCTCTAGGTGTCTGTCTTGAATATTCCCCTGGCCCCCAGTACTCCTTGGTTTCCTCATGACCAGCATCTCCACCTCCCTGAGAGCTCCAGGACTCAGGCCCCCTGCCTGCCTTGGAGCTGGTACCTCTTTCTCTGGGAAACTTCAGGACATCAGGATCTCCTACCCCACTGCTGTCTCCAGTTTCCTCTACACCAGTGCCTTCAGCCCATGCTCCCCCTGCTGTTCCCCTCCCCCTTTCCTTGCTCAGGCCATCTCTTCCCTCCATCTCATCCAGGTGATCGCCTTGTAGAATCTTTTCCATCCCCTCCTCTTTCGACCAAGACCTCTCAGGATCAAACTGGTACCCCCACAGGGCCCTCTTCCCTGTCCCAGGTTGCAGCTGAGCATCCCAGAGTTGTTCCTGGCCATGTCTGTCCAGTTGGCTGCCGTCGTCCTTTCTAGGATCCCTTCCTTCCCTGCTTCTTTCCAGTCTTCCAGCTTGAGGGTGACTGGACCCAGTCTCCCAGCTTCCTTCTGTCCCCCAGCTTCTGTCCCCATGGCCTTCTCTGTCACTGTCTTGATGTTCTCTTTCCTTGAAGCCCAAGCCTGATTCTGGACCTTCTCCCTGCAGATGAGACTTCCCTAGGAGGCTCCCATCCCAGTCTTCTTCTGAGTGGGACTGATTTTCTCTTGAAAGAATGGCTCTGTCTCTCTCTGCTTCTAGAAAGTCTATTCTCCCCTGCCCAGGGACCCAGGCTAGATCAGCTTTCTCCTCACCCTCCATCAAGGAGTAGCCATGCCTGCCAGGGCCACTGCAGTCTGGGCCCCCAGTGAGCTGGAGCCCAGAAGCTGGCTCAAGCCCCTTGAGGGAGCTGCCTGTGGGGCCCTTCTCTCTGGGTTTCCCTCCCTTGCCACTGATGCCCTTGGAGTCTTCTGCATCTGAGGCCTTAGCTCCTTGTGTCTGCAGCTGGTGGTCAGCACTTGTGGTCTGAAGGCCTTTCTCCTTCCCAGCTTCGATGAGGTGTTATTTACGTGGTCAATGCCCCCATAGACAAACAAGAAAAAAGACCAAAACCCCATTAAATCAGGCCAAGGCACCTGCCTGAGCAGACTGCTTTACCTGACCCACAGTTTCCCCAATAGAGATGCAAGCTGACCCCTGGGAAGGAAGCCAGGATGTTCTAGTGGACTGATGGATAAATCCCCCAATCCCATTCTACCTGCTGCACAGTACTTGGGGTTTGGTGGGTATATTTAGTTTGTTTTTTGCAATACTAAGAATTAAATGCAGAGGATACTCTATCAATTTTGAGACAGGGTTTTACTAAGTTGTCCAGGCTGGCCTCCAATTTAGGATCCTGCTCTTTCAGCCTCCAGGGTAGCTGGGATTATAGGTGTGTGCCACAATACCTGGTTGGTTCTTGAGTATCTTGACACATAACTACATAAGCCAAGTCATCTCTTACCAAACTACCACAGACAATTGCATGGTTTTTAAAAGATCCACTTGCCTTACCAGTGGCCTGACATTTACAGTTTTCTGGGATCATATTAAACCTAGATCCCAATCCCTGGGGAGGTTCTAGAGTGCACCCTGCTCCCAAGTTCTTCCAGAACCCTAAGGTCATTTAGATCTGTGACTCCAGAGTAACACCAGGAAGCTTAGTGGACCAGATGTGTCTGGGAAGATCTAACTGGCCATGAAAGACTGCATTGAAGTGGATCAAGTCTAGAGCTAAGGAGCCTCCTGGATCTCTGAGTAAGAATGTATTCAAAAGCAAACGACTGACCACAGGGAAACCCCACTGCATCAGCCCTGAGGACTTGTGTGGGGAGCCTTGAAAAGACAGGGGTGTGACCACTTACCTTCAACCACCAGCCAGGCACTGGAGGCGTGCAGCCCTGTACCCAGAGAATAGAGGCCCCTGTCTGAGAGGCGGGCCCCCCTCACCAGCAGTCGATGGGTGAGACCATCAGGGGACACAGTTGCTTCATATTTGTCACTGAGCCGGAGTGGCTTGTGCTGGAAATACCAGGAAGCATTGGGGCAGGGTTTGGAGAGAGTACATTCAAATACTGCATCTCCCTGTTCCTCACAGTGGGTTTCAGTCAGGGGGACCACGACTCTGGGGGGAATGGCTGTGAGGAAGCAGAAATGAGTTTGTCAGTTTGGCAACACGACAGTGCAAACTTGTGCAGTGGGGTTGGGATTTCAGAAATCTCGGGTTCGGATCAGCTTGGCCACAGACTCCCTGTGCTACCTTGGATGGGTCACTGCTGTATTCGGGGTGGCAGCCATAGAATGAAGAGTTATAGTGGGGTTGTGGTCACCATGGCCATTTTTAGTTCTGGAATTTCATAACTCTAAACTCAAGAGTTTTATCTAGCAACAAGAAGGGCACGTGGGGAAGCCAGCATACGAAAGGCCCGTGCAGAACTCACACCCAGGTCTGGCTAACTTCTTTGCCCAGATTGATTTCAGGTTTTTCATTGCCTAGTCCCTTCTCTTTTGTCAACCTTGATCCAGCCATGTTCTTTATAATCTATCTGCCCCAAATTTTCTCTCCCCAGGCATTTCTAAGAGCCCCCTCAAGCCGCTGTGAGTGATGTGGGCACAGGACCTTGTGGGTACAGAGCAGAGTTTATGAGGGAGAAAGGGCGGCTCCCAGGTGGGAACAAGGCATGGAAAGCTGGGTAGAGTAAGACCTGTGCAAGGTACAAGTGTGCCCAACGTAGGTGGAGATTCTGATAGGGAGTGTGAGCTATGAGGCCATGCATCAGAAGGGAGAGAAGTTACAGCATGAGGCTGTGAAATTAACTTGGATCTAATCTGAAAACAACTAGTCGTGGCAGAAGATCTGTGGGCAGGGGTATGACATCATGTTTAGCATGACTGTGACCCAATAGGAGCCCAGCTTGGCCCCAGTAGAAGACAGAACCTGGGTGTGTGTCCTTCACCCTGGTTGTCTTTGCAGTGGAGCCGTGTCACATTTATCCTCTCAATATAGCCGCAATGGGGCCCCCACATTGAACAGATTTCCCCCTTCAAACTTCAGTGGTGAATGTTACTCACCACCAGCCTCCAGCTCTGTGGAGAAGACCACAGCATCCTCCACCTTGACCTGGTAAAGGCCAGCATCCTCTGGGTGCAGGTCCTGGATCTGGAAGTAGTACCGTTTCCCCAGCCGCCGAAGACAGTGCTTGATCTGGTTATTGAAGCCATAGGGGATCATCTCACCATCCTGAGGTCAGGGGAGAAAAAGGGGTGCTTAGGGATTCCATGGGTCCCCAAAGCCTCTTGCCCCATCCCTACTCTGGTTGCAGCCAGCAGTTTTCTCTCTTTGGCCCAGGCCTCAGACAAGAGTCTTGGAGCCATAAAGAGCACAGAAAGGCAAGGCAGAGAGCAGGGCATGGCAGAGGTGTGTGGGAATATATGTCCCAGGCATGTCCATGCCTCTTAGCATAGAGTAGAATATCCCACGGTATGCCAAGTGTTATGCCAAGTGTTACGCCAGGAGGCACCTGGGGGTGTTGATCCAGCTTAGGCTGGGAGGAGAGTTACTGACAAAGTAGTCCTGTCATATTAGCAGGGGAGAAAGGAAAGACACCAATGTCCCTTGGGGCCCCAGCTCCTTCATTCACCAAGGGAAAGCTTTAGAGAATATATTTAAGGTTCTACAAGACCCAGTACTTTATACATACACCCACTTTCACTAAGTCCTACCTAGACTCACTGTTTGCTGAATATTAACAATAGCTAATGCTTTACAAAAGCCTACAGTGTGTGGGGCATAGCTAAATAAAACAAAGATTCCTGCCCTTAGGGGGCTAAAGTCTTTTGACAAATTATAATCACTATAAACAAGTAAACAATTTATGTTTTAAAATACAGTACTAAGAAAAACAAAGATGAAAAAGAGGGTAAAGGATCAGGTGTGCCAAGACAGAGCGCGGGGAACACAGCAGAATCACAAGGGGCCGTCCACGGAGGCGTCACTGCGGGCAAGGGAATCGCCCTGTGGGTGCCGGGGAAGAGCATGGCAGGCACAGGGAGCAGCTAGAGCAAAGGAGCAAGTGAGGCCAGAGCAGGAGGAGTAGAGGAGCCAGGGGAGGAGGAGGAGGAGTGAGGATAGAGGGGAGGGGAGAAGCAACTCCTGCCTGATCTCACTTGCGTTTCGACACACCAGGAGACAGCTCTGTGTTACCTGCACTTCACAAATGAAGAAACTGAGGCACTGGGAAGGTAAGCATCTTGCTGTAGGTCACACAGCTTCTTAAGTGATGGGGCCAGGATGACTTTGTCTACAGAACTGTTATGCTTTGCTGTCCCACACCCACACACAGCCCTGTGGACTGTCCACACCAGAGTTTGACTTAATTCCAACCAGGAGCTCCGTGGGTGCTCTGGTGTTCAACAGGGGACCCATGGGATCCACTGTTTACCCCCTAGGACCTGCAGCCTCCCTCTAGAACCTCTGCCCCACAGGCCTTTCCAGCCTCACCTTATACAAGTAAATCTTGCTCTGCAGGTCCTTGAGATCGAGCTCCAGGTCAAAGGTGGCGACCCCCTCCTTGGAGACTCTGACGTGTCTCAAATTGGAGATAGCGTTGACATACTATAGAGAAGACAAACCCATTGGGGTAACTCTCAGAGCTCTTTTTGGTGCACTCCAAACCCTGCCAGATCCTGGTCCTGTTGTTGGCTACAATGTCCCAGCTGAGCAAGCCTTTGCCCATCTCACGAGTAGGGGGACTTAGTTTCCCAATAAAGGAAATTCTCTAAATGACAGATCAGGTCTGAGAGGCAAACAAGAAAGGACCCCAGGTGCCCAGGTGCTCCAAGAACATGCTGGGACTTTCCTATTCATCTGTCCTTTCAGCTAATACACCTGACAGCTCGTGTATACAGAGCTCTGTGCTGATTCCTGTGTTAAAGCAGATAGGAAAACTCAGAGAGTCGAGGTCCTAGGTGAGAGGTCGGAGAAGTCACCTTCAGAGGGATAAGATGCTATTTCCAGCATAGTGAAAACTAGCTGTTTTCCATTTCCAGAAGAAAAATTAGACTTACAGTTACTGTAGATACAGGAAAGAATTTCCTAAGCAATCCAGAGGACACTAGAATCAAAGTACTAATAGCAACTGTGAAATTCTATTTCCTAGAAACCTCTGGAAATAAAGTACGTACACCATGTCCGGTGATGATGATGACAGCTGACATCGGGCCCTTCCCATGTGTCAGGCACTATGCTAATTGCTAATATACTAAGTACATTCTTATATTTGTGCTCTAATAACTGTAGGAATTGGGTGTGACTATAATTCCCATTTTATAGGTGAGGGAGACAAGACGCAGAGATCTAACTGTTCCAAAGCCTTAGTGGTTAGTAAACATCAGAACCAGGTTTTAAAGCCTGGATGCTAACTTGCAAGCTCGGACCCTTGGTAGGACAACTCACTGGGGGCTAGAAGGAGGAAGACTCCCAAACACATTGGGTTTCCCCAAGGCTCAACTCCAAGAGACCCTCCAGGCCACTGTGTGTCAGGGGTGTGCATGGGGGCAGGGTGAGGGTACCTTTGCTATCACATCCTCGTGCTCTTTCTTCATCTCCTGCAACTTGCGCAGCATCCCCCGGAAGTCCACGATACCATATTTTAAGCAGATCTTTTCGTAGTCCTTCCGGTCGGCATTCATCAGCAGCTGCCACACCTGCTCAGACTCCATCTTCTTTTCAGGAGTTGGAGGTGGGGCCCTGGGGAGCAGGGCTGGCCGGTCAGAGACCAGAGGAGCCTCAAGTGTTGGCCTCCTGGCCCCGGCATTCCAAGAGGTCCCTAGAACCTACGCTCTATGTACACTTGAGGAAGCAGAGATAGGGACTTGAAATTTGGGGGCTGACCACTATCCAGACAGGAAGGACCCAGGGATGGAAGAGGCAAACCTCAGGCTGTAGCTCCAGCTTCTAGGGGAAACTTGGCTCCTAATAACTTGAATTGTTGATTTCTGAGCAGGACATTTTTGAGCAGGGATATGGGTGGGGTTAAATTGTTCTGTTGCTTAAATTTTTCTTTATGGAAAACACAGTTTTAGTGGGCTACCCCCTTTTGCAAACAAGGTTGGAACCCAGAGAGAAGAGATGACTAACTCAAGGAGAGAGTTTTAAAGCGACTAAGGTGGATCCAAAAATCTCAGCTCAGTGCTCAACACATCCTCCCATGGGATAAGCCTAGCTCCCTGCCCGTGTTGGAGGAGGAGATAAAGCTCGAGTGCAGCTTATTTATGGAAGGAGGAAGGGGTCCAAACTCCCCCACGGACAGGCCCAGACTTACCTCTTTTTCAGCATCTTCCTGAAGTCCATTATTTCCTTCCTGATGTCTAAGAGAGGAAAAGGAATGAGATCACTTTCGCAGGTGGGATGCTTGACCAGATGGGAACACCGGGCAAAGAGCAGCTTAACCCCACAGACACTAACAAGATTTTGGGTAAGTTCACTTACCTTCCTGGGGTTCCTTCTGTCTCTTCCGGTTCTTCCGAAAGCCAACTGGACCATCCAGGAGTTGAGGAGGGAATTGATGCAGACAGCCAGGGAGAGAGGCAAGAACTATTAGTGATCTGCCTGAGAAACAGCCTGAGTCCTAGAGCTCTGAGCTGCCTTGTCCTCTGAAGCATGGCAGCCTCCCAGCAGGAGGGATGGAGCAGGACAAAACTGTATCCATCAGGCACTTTGGTACCCCCAGAGACCTCACATGACCCGGGGAAACCAGTCGATATATCACCTAGTGGAGGAGAGGCCCACTCACATGTCCACTGGGGCCAGGGAGGTGGTGCAAGCGAGTGAAGTAACTGTGGCAGCCACAGAGGACTGAAGGGCATCTAGCAGAACAGCTGCTCTTTCACTGTGCTGAGAGCTGTGCTCCAGGGAAAAGACCCACTATTGCCAAATATGTTAGGCACTGCCGTTTGGCTGTTCCTGCAGTCACTTGTAATCCTCTTCTCCATCACCCGCTTCCACTGGATAGGCTGGAAAAACTACATGCTTGCTTTCCCAATTTACCTTACAATTAACTAGTCAGCCTTGCGACACAGTTCTGACCAATAAAGCCTAAGCAAAACTCTCCCAGGGATTCCTGAAAAAGCTGTTCCTTCCTTGACAAGAGGGGGAGATGTATCTGGGACCACCTCTCCCCTCCCAGTGCCAACCCTGATCTGCAGAATGAGCCCCAGACTCTTACCAGGTGAAGTAATGAAATATATTTATTCCTTGGGATTATTTTAGCAGGATTTTTTTTTAGCACTCATAGGCAAACCAATAGTAAGCATAATTCAGTGAGAGACAGCATCTTCTTCCTCAAAAGGTATCTATCTACCTTCCCATTATTATGATAGACAATTAACTTTAAAAAGTGCAAATGCCATGCAAACAAAACAAAATACATCTGAGACAGGATTTTCCCTTCGTGTTGACTGCTTTTACCTCTGACATAGGCCTGTTCATCTGGGAAACTGAAGCCCGGAGAGGACTAGAAACCAACTTCCAGGTTTTGGCCTGGTTCTAGTAGACCAAGAGAATATTATTCAGAGCACCTGCAGCAGGGTATCTGCAGAGGGTCGTGCCTCTGCTATCACCAGCAGATTTCATGTATAATGGAGGAAGCCGTGGGCTCTGGCACCAGGTGAGGCAGCAGCAGCCTCCCTGCTTCCACCAGACACGTGGTCCCTGTGCCCTGATGGTCGCCTCCAAGGAACCGTACCTTCAATGACAGTGAGCCTCGCTGAGCATGTGGCCTCTCCGTACATGTTCACAGCGGTGCAGCGGTACAGATCTGTGTCCTCACCTGTCAGCTTGTTAATCTGCAACAGAGACCAAGGACGGGAAAAGGGGCTAGAACTTCCCCTTCCTTCATTTACTAGATGTGGTTGTGCATCAGTCACATAAAGATGAATGAATGGCACACAGTCCTTGTCCTCAAGGGGCACCCACTCTTTATCAAGAAATACAGACAGCCCACCCTCCACCACTAAACCAAAAACCTGGACAGAGGGTGGCTGTCAGAAGAAATGTGGAATAGCAGAAAGAGCTGGCTTTGTGGGTAAGTAGATATGGGACTGAAAACATCTCTCCTGTGTTACTAGCTGTGGGATTTTGGGCCAAATACCCAACCTCTCTTAGCTTTAGTTTCTTTACTTGTAAGATAGGGACAATAATGGTCAGAAAGTAATAATTGATCAGGATTTAATCATGTAATCTATGTCAGATATTTAGCCCATGGCACATAGATGTTAAACAGTTGGTGTGTATACCACTACTAACATTAACCAAGATTGCTTGGTACAGATGCTCCTTGACTTGCTTTGGAGTTGTGGCCCAGTAAACCTGTTGTGAACTTAAAATACCATAAATTTAAAATGCACTTAATATACCTAACCTGCTATACATTGCCACTCAACTTAGCTATCTTAGATGTGATCGGTTCAGACACTGAAAGGTAAAAGTTGCAAGATTACTTTTGTATGAGAAGCCCAAAGTATAAGTAATTTAAAGAGCAAAATAAAAGACAGACAATAGGCAACAGGGAGGTAGACCTTTTGCAGATGAGAAAGGGATCTAGAGATGGAGGGAAAGGGGAGTAAGAAAGGGGAGGGGGAAGTAAGAAGGATTAAGATGTGATATGTGTATATACCAACCCCCCATGATAAATGTACCATTAGTACCAAAAATGCATGCTAATAAAAATTTGTTAATTTAAAAAACATATTAAGTTGTGAAGAATGAAACACAGAAAAGTGCTTCAAGCACTTATATTAATCTAGAGTTGGGCAAAATCATCTAATGCAATGCCTATTTTCTAAATAGGTATTGAATGCGTTGTGTAACTCATTGACCAGAGTACACCGTAGAATACACTATAGGCTAAGTGTCTTCCCTTGCGATCACATGGCCCACATTGCATATCATTAACCCAGGAAATGACCAGAATACAAAATGCAAAATTTGAAGTACATGTTTTACACAATGCACTGTACTATTGTACCATCATAAAGTGAAAAATTGTAAGTCAAACCATCACAAGTTGAAGACTGTGCTTACATAGAGACAACCACTGGCTAGACACTTTAAGTAAACCTCGAATCCTCATAATAACCCTTTAGTGTAGGTACTGTAATATTACTCCACTTCCCAGATGAAGAAACAGAGGTAAAAAGAGTCAGTAACTTTCCAAAGCCAGAGAGGTAGACTGGGATTGTAACTGGGTAGTCTGGTTCCACGACTTCAACTCTTCTGCTTCAGCCCAGTCACTCCTGAGCTACATACAGAAGCTGCATCTCTGAGCCTCCAGATCCACTCCTGGCTCAGGTACTCTAGGGCCAGGGGACAGAGTTGAATGCACTTAACTGCTGCCTCTTATTTGTTGGAGGACTGGAGGCTGCTGGGGAGACCTGCAGAGAACGGGAAGGGATAGGTAGAGAAGGACTCTAGCGCTCACCTGCAGCACATGTTCCTTGCCGCCTGGTGCCGAGGAGATCTGGTACTTGCTGGAGTTGCTGAGGTCTCCTTTGGTGCTCAGCCAGCGCACTTCGGGTCTGGGCTCCCCGCAGACCACAGCCCGGAATATGGCATTTTTCCCTGCAGCCAGAAGCGGCGGTTGGAGAGACTGACAGGGTGGGTGTGTGAGAAGGGGGAGGGTGCTTGACCATATATTTTACTGAGATTTTAATTTATGCTATCCTCCCTGCTCTGGAAATTTCTTCTGTTTTGTTTTGTTTTTGGCTTTTTGAGACAGGATCTCACTGTGTAGTTCAGGCTGGCCTTGAATTCACTATGCAGCCCAGGCTTGCCTCAAACTCACAGATTCTCCTGCCTCAGCCTCTCAAGTGCTGAAATTACAGGCATGCGCCACCACACCCGGCTTGAAAATTTCAATTGCCTATTCCAAGAAGGGTACCAGGCCTTCCTTCCCTGGACTCAGGACTCATAACATCAAGCGAAAAGCTGTAGCATACAGGCACGGGGAAGCAACACAGGCCTGGCTTTTGGAATGCTGAGTTTTGGGCTCCCTATGGGAGAGATGGAATTGAACTGTCCATGGTGAGATGGAGAGGCAAAACAGATTTAGAAAAACAGAGTCCTGTGGGGAGAAAAGAGTCAAAGATTTCAGCATCCAAACTTCTTTGAGAACATCCTTCTGCCTGGCATGGAATGGACAGTCAAGAAGCACTGCGCTCATGGGCCTCAAAAAGGCACAAGATAAAAAATCAACACAAAAAAAACCCTTTTCTCCCCTGAACCTCAAATTTATGTTTTTCCCTCAAAGGCTGAAACACACAGATACCCTTGTGTAAAGAGAAAGCTTTTCTTGAGGCCTAAGTGAGGGACGTTGATAATTTGCAATTTTGGCACCCCACTGCAGTTGTGATACAGGTGTTCCTGTAAGATTAACAAAGGACAGGATGCCCTGGAGCGTGCATTTCTACAATACCCACATTTGCCAGCTCAGATCCTTTCCCACGTCTTCATTCTTTCATGAAAACCCCAGTCTCTCAGCCTGACATGCACTTCCTCTTTTGGAAACTCACCTGCTGCCCCTCTTGACAGTGCACTCAGTGACCTAAATAAACTCTTATCTTTCCTATAGTCCTCTTGTCTATTGGTAAATTCTTTTATGACCCACATCACTGGCCCTCTGTGTGCCATCTAGCATGACAAGTACCATTAGCACATACCATAATGTTGTGAACTACAATTTATTGCAAGACCCTGTGTTGGGGGAGGAATGCCAGCCCCCAGCCTTTCCCCAGTGAGCCTTGGATTCCACCACTTTTCTGGCACCTTTTTCCCATGGCCTTCTAGAATGGCCTTCCTGAGCCTCACCTTGAGCCACTGGGCATGTGAGTGACTAGAGGAGAGATTTTGACCAGGCCTCTTTGCAGCAATGGCTTTGAGGCAGGCAGGGGAAGGGAGAACTAGGAAATACTACCACCTCTCCCTGCTCCCCAGTTCAGCATTTCCCTGTCCTGGTCTAATATTTCTTACATGCCCTTTGCCTATTCTTGTCCCAGGCTCTTTGCCCCTTTCAGGGATTCAGGCAAGCAGACACCCTTCAAGCACACAAGGGAGATAAGATACAGCCTGGTGATGGGTGTAGAGACTGACCACCCAGGAAGGTGGTGCCCAAGCTCTCTCCTTTGTGCATGCTGGAAGGTAGAACAGGGAAGGGGTCTTCCCTCAGCAGTGACCCCAGGCTCACCCTCCTGCAGAGCCAAGGTGACGGGCTTCTGCTCAAAGTCCGGCGTACTGCAGCCTTCAGGAATCTCCTCCACCAGCTGCCGGATGCTCACCCCAGGAATGGAGGACTTCTTCACAGGCTTCCCTGGAGAAGGCAGAAGAGAGGCGGATTGCCCCGCCCCTCTCTGAGATGCCCTTCTGCAGACTGGAGCACCCATCCACTCAAGCAAGGAGCAAAGCCCCCTTTCTCTCTCATTCTTGGAGCAGGGTTGTCCAACCTCCCTTCGGCCTGGGAATATTCCTTTTTAACTTTCCAGTGGGAATCTGATGGTGTGAATGGAGCCCCCAGGAAATGGCAAGGAGCACCCTGGAAAACCCTCAGGGTGTCACTAGGGAAAAACTGGGAGGGGAGAGTAAGAAATGGCTCCTTCCCAGGTAGTGGGAGCCCATGTAGGAGCCCTGCATCTTTTACTCAGGAAGACAAATCAAAACATAAAGCCAAAACTGAAAGAAAGAAAGAAAGAAAGAAAGAAAGAAAGAAAGAAAGAAAGAAAGAAAGAAAGAAAGAAAGAAAGAAAGAAGAAAGAAAAAAAAAGCAAAAGATGTCGTGGGTTCCTCCCTTTCTCGTCTCCACGCCGAGGAGAGTCACAGGGCTGGGGCGGGAGGGGTGATCTGTTCTCCTCTCACCTGCCATCACTCTGGCTCCTGTTTGGCTCTTCAGAAGTTGAAAATGGATCTCTCCTGAGAATGGAAGACAAGTTGCTTAGGAGAGGTTCAGGTAGGTTTTGTCCACCCCTCCCACACCATCAGTGTACTGGCCAATACCTTAGATGGACACACTGGGACAAGGTGCTACCCCAGAGCTTACCTAACCTCAAGTAGACACTGTCTTTTCCCATAATTCCCTGGCTCCAGCAAACCAGCTCCCCAGAAGCAGGGCAGGAGGAAAGGAAACCAGGTAAAGGAAACCACAGTGCTGAGCCTGCCTACTGGACTGGTGACTTGGCCTTCTGGTGGGACCTGGGCCTAAGATCCCCAAGAGAGTGAGTCACAGCTTTTCCAGATCTCATTCATGGTTTTTCCAGTTGTTAACAGCCTCTTTTTCCAGTTGTTAACATGACCTCTTGATTTTGGTGTGTGAATCCTCTAAGGAAATTCTTCAGCCTCCTGCTCCTCCCCAACTTTGAAATTTACTGCAGAGCCTGACACCCCTCTGCCTCTCATCCTCAAATTATCTGGAGTCTTTCAGGTCTCAAGGTCTATGGAGAAGAAGAGTCCCTGACTTGGCGATTCAAGTGCCCTTCTATACCAGGCCAATGGGATCACCATAAATCCATCTGCCCCCCTCTGAGGCAGTGAATTATAGTGTCAGGTGAACACATGTGTGTCTCAGCCTTGCCCAACCACTACCAGCAGTGTCTCCTCCGCTTTCCTCTCAGTTGCATCTATCTGTTTATGGCCAAGGGGGAGGCCCACACAGGAGAGGTCAAGGAGTTGCCTCTGGGACAGCATGTGAGCCCTCACCGAGTTGGGGAAAACTTGAAAGAACTCTTCAGAAATACTACTTCCTGTGTGGTTGGTCCATCGCCAAGCATTTCCATTTAGGAAACTCCATTTCCTGCCCAAAGAGCCCAGCTGTCAATACAGAATCATGGATGACAGAAAGAATTCCTCCCTCCAACTGATACATTTCAACTTCACAACTGCCTACCCCCGGGTACTTCCGGACCCAGTGCATCCTCTCTACAGCATGACCACTTGCCCTCCAGCATGCTGGAATGCCACGGGGTGCCAGCCACTTTCTGGAGTGGTCATGGACACCATGTGCCATAGCCACTGTGCTGAAAGGACAGGGGAAAAGGATAGGGAAAAAGGGCAACTGCTAATGAGGAGGACCCAATGGGCCACCCTGTGGAAAGAGACACCAGAGTCTCCATTCCACCCTGTCCCCAAGACAGCCATGACCCCTGCCCTGAAGTAGTTTGAGTTCAACACAGCTGTCTTCGTTACCCTCTTCATCATCACCACCAGCTAGTGATCAGCTGATGCCTGGGCTGTTTGTCACACGAGAAATACAATGTAAATGCCAACCCCATCCTGTGCTTTCTGCAGGTCAAGATAAGAAGTCAGAAAAGCAGAAGAGGGAGCTCAGGGTCTGATGGGAAGCTATCTCAGCCTCTGGACGTCTGTCTTCTTCGGAAATATGCTAGATTGAGTACAAGATCAATGGCAATGGGTAATAGGTCTGTTTGTCTGGAGACTAAAAGGTTATAGGCTCAACTGAAGGGGACAGGAGAGGAAATGAATTTTTTCCTCTATAATTCATCCACACATTTGAGGAGAATCCTAATTCCTTACAGCAAACACAATAGCTTGTGGCCTCCCTTCAGCTCATTCCAACATATCTCTCAGCCTGGACCCCAGGCTATGTCCCCCTGGCTATTCTCTAAAACCCATGGTTCTGTTCTCTCATCCCCGGTCCCAGCTGTTGCTCTGTTCTGAGAATTCAGGTCCCTGCTACCTCCAACTTCTCAACTGGTAGGAAGAACCAAATGGAAATTCTCAGAACTGCTCTGATCAAGTTATTAATCGAGATGTTACAAATCTCAGTCCTGAGTTCCTATTTGGAACTGCTAGTGAGATTTTTAATTTGGTTGTCACTCTGAACCAATTAGTGCCCAGAAAGTCAGAGCCAGGGAAGAATCACCAGGGAAGAATTCACCAAAATTATCTCCTCCAAACATCCTGCAGAGTTATCTGTGAGAAATACAGCTGCACCCTGGTGTGTGATCAGCCAGTCAGAGAATGTTCCTGGGGCTGATCTTATGCCTCCTTGCCTGTCTGTTCCATGGATAGGAAAGTTAGAGAATAGGTCAGTGTCTCCATCTCTGCCCTTCCTGGCCTGCATAGGCAACCAGATGTGCAGTGCCCACTTACCTGGATACACCAGCAGCCTCCTGTCCACCCCCTCCTCCTTCTGTCCAGCTGCAGCACACTGCCAGGGGCTCTGAACCGTCTGGTGGTGGCCAGGCAGTGCTGGAGCAGATGTAGGTCAACGCAGGCGCCTCGGCTCCCTCCGCCCCTCCCACTTGCCCTGCCTCCCTCCTCCTTCACCCAGGCTTGGCAGGGCAGGGCCCCCCAGGGCTAACACTAGCCTTGAAGAAGGTCAGGGATGGAAGGGTCTGGTGACATCTGCCTATTCAGCTCCTCATTTTGCAAACCTTTAAACCCTTAGCCAGATCAGCTGAGCGTAAGTTTGCTCTCTGATGTCTCCTTTCACTGACAGCTCTTAGCAGGGGCAATTTCACCATCCAAATCCTTACATTTTCAGCTACATTCATCCCTTGGGACCTTGTAGCCATAGTCACAGATACATAAGGCCACTCTCTTTTTGGAGAATCATACCTCAAAGTGGTACCACACAGTCAATGAAATCTGAGAGCTAGTCACAGACCCAGAAGACTGCAGGCCCAAAGACTCTGCCTGAGAGTGGCAGGGAAGGGGGGACCCTGAGAACAGTAGAGCAGGAGACCTGGAGAAGGTGAGCACACTCTAGAGCTTTTTGAAGTACAGTATAGGGCCAGGTGCACGCCTTTAATCCCAGCACTCGGGAGGTTGAGGTAGGTGGAGCGTTGTGAGTTTGAGATCAGCTTGGGCTACAATGTGAGCAAGCCGGTTTGAACTACATAGTGTGACCCTGCCTCGAAAAACCTAGGGCTGGGAGTTTGGCTCAGTGGCCTAAGCACCTGCCTGGCAGGCATGAGGCTGTGAGTTTGATCCCCGGTACCGCAAAAAAAAAGAAGAAGTAGTAACCGCAAAAACAAGAAGAAGTAGTACAGTATACGTGGAGTGGCCTGACCAACTGGGCTGGGGACAGAAGCTGGCAGGGCAAATGAAAGGGGCTTTGGTCAGGCGTGGTGGCGCATGCCTTTAAATCCCAGCACTCGGGAGGTTGAGGTAGGAGGAGCGTTGTGAGTTCGAACCCGGCCTGGGCTACAAGGCAATCGCAAGGCTGGCCTGAGCTACATAGTGTGACCCTGCCTCAAAAAAAAAAAAAAAAAAAAAAAAACAGGGCTGGGACTTTGGCTCAGTGACTTAAGCGCCTGTCTGGCAGGCGCAAGGTCGTGGGTTTAATCCCCTGTACCGCAAAAAAAAAAAAAAGAAAGGGTCTTTGAAGATGCATGGATGGACAGTGAAAGGGGAAGCAGAGTGGTGGCCACAGATCTTCTGAAGCAGAGGGGAGGGAGGGAGAGTTCCAGGAGATAAGTTGATAAGGCCATCTGTCTTCCACTGGCAGCGATACCTGCTCTCTCCATTAGAACAAAGACCTGATTTGTTGCCTCCAGTAAGCAAGGGTTGATCAAGGGTTCAAGTGATAAAGCTGGGGTTGAACATGTGTACCTATAGTCCCAGCTACTTAGGAAGCTAAAATGGGAGGATCACTTAAGCCCAGGAGTTCAAGACCAGCCTGGACAACTTAGACCCCATCTCAAAAGAAGAGTGAGGTGGAATAGAAGTGAGAGGTGGAAATGGCACTAATGTTTCCTTCCACAGAAGGATACTGAGTATTTCCACAGACTCATTAGTATCACACCAATTGTACAGGAGCTCCTTCTGAATGAGCTCTGAGAAGGGAAGTTTGACTTCTTACACACTTGTGTAACGTGCATTTGTGTGTGCTTCTTGTGTGTTGCAGGCTCTGGGAACACAAGCAACAGGGCCTTCCCCTCATGAAGCTTATGGTCCAATGGGATGGGCAGATGTTAACTACCCAGTTGGAAACTGTGCTGAAGGCTCAGAAGGAACAAGCACGATTGAGAAGCTGGGTCTTGGGGAGCCAGGGTAAGAATGGCACCAGGTGAGTTTGGACAGGAAGGCTTTGGAAGCCATTGAAAAGTTCTGACCTCTCTGCTAAGTGTTATTGAGGTTCCTTTGAGCTGGAGCCGTGACAAGACCCGTGTTTGTTCTTCAAAAGTTCAGTCTGTTACAGGGAGAAGGCAGTGGAGAGTCAGAGTGTGGCCTCCAGGAAGCCAGCCTAATAACCCTAAGGTGTTTGTGCTTTTGGGGAGCTCTGGCCTCCAGGGGTTCTGCTGACTCAGTCTGTTGCATCATCCAAGAAAAGCAGAGGGAGACTGTGAACACAGCCCAATGTGGAGCCCTTCAGCATATCAGGATCCTCCACTGTACCCCAAGGAGCTAATGCGCTCTTCCCTGAGGTCTGGGGGTGACCAGCAGGCCCATGAGTCCAGGTGTCTTTAAGACCCGCCACATTAAGGTTGCCTCTCCTCTTCTCTGTGTCATACTTGGATCCCTGTCATTGTGAAAAGATGGAAATTTCAGGACTCCAAGGAATTGACATAGTCAAATATTCTCCACCCACCCCTTACCCTCTGTAAGATGTAGTATTTAGCGATACATGGCTGTGCCTAGATATCCTGCATTCAAGTGAAGGTAAGACTTTTCAATCCTACCAACTGTCCTGTCCCAGACACTGGGTGGGCACTCTGTGACTGGCAGTCAGTAAGCAAGGAGTGAAAGTAGGTGCTCAATCCGGAGTCCAGCTCCTCCTAAGACTTTTCTGGCCACTGTTCAAGCCAAGAAACCAGGTATTACAACTCTTCCAGTGATCTTCCCTATTGCCCAGATGTTAACCAGTCATATCTCCTGTTAGACTCTCCCTTTGGGAGATTAAAAACAAGACCTTACTTTCATTAGTTGCTGCAATATTTATGTCAAAAGAACTCTGGGCAAGGGAATTTTGTGTATCATTTACTCTTCTTCACTGCCTTATACAAAGGGCATGGAGACTTTGGGTGAGGACAGAATTACAATTTATTAAAACTCTCCTGTCCTCCCAAGAGGGAGATGCATTATACAGCAGATAACAAGAGGCTCTGGCCCCATTAGGGTCTCCCTCTGGGACTCTCTTTCTTCCTCTGTCATGGGATAAATGACAAGGTCTTTGAAATCCTGGCCAACATAAACATCCTGCAGTCCTGGGACTTGCTGAGTGGGTCCTATGGACTTAAAAGAATTCTGTGTGAGCCAGGAGAAAGACTACTATTGTCTCTATGTCATGGTATAAAAATGGCCTTACCCCAAAGCCAACAAGGACACTCTCCATGGAGCAGTATCCTCTCTTGGCCCAACTGGGGTCCAGAGAGGTAGATTGGAGAAGTGTCATTTAAGCAAACACACACACATGCATGCACATGCACACACATAGATGCATGGATGTGCACGCACCCCAACACAGTTGGACTCTTGTGAAAGGTAGAAAACCATGTACTGACCATAGAAATGGGGTTTCAAGGATTTGGGTCCATTTCTTCCCCTAGGGACTCTGTCTAACTACAATTCTCACCCTAGAAGATGGAGTTGTGAGGGCTGGTGGGGACAGACAATACTTACCCCTGTGCTTTGCTCTGGTCTTCCCTGGGCCATTGGTCAGGGCTGCCTTCTTGTCTACCTGCTCTTTTGAACCATCCATGCTGCCTCCTTCCCCAGCTACCCGCCTGGCTAGCATGCCTCTCTATCTCCAGTCCAGCCCATGGTCTGCATCAGTTCATGTCTTCCTCATCCCACCTGCAGGGTAATGATTCTTACGTAGCCTCAGAGGAGCAAAGACTTTGGAGACCCCAAGGGCAACTTCACACTTGCAAAGCATGTTTCAGTCACTGAGAAACTTGAGTTAGAATCTGACCCTCTACTCTGAAAAGGCCTGCCCAGGAGGCACAGCTGGCCCAAGGACTAAAAAGAGGGACTGGTACTTGAGACTCCCCCAGGGGTGTAGAGACTGGAGGAATGAGGCCACCACAGACTCATTTATTGGAGTAGTATCTTCCAGAAGACTGGAGTTGAACTGAACTTCTGAGGTTATGTAGAACAACAATAAAATAACAGTACTTGACCTTCATAGAGCTCTTGCTGCATTCTTCTAAGTCTTTAGAGATATTAACTCATTTAACTTCTCGCATCAAATCCATAAGGTACAATGGGTTACTAGTCCCACTTCCTGAAGGGAAAACTGAGACAGAGATTATGTTATTTGAGCAGTCACACAGATGGTGAGTAGCAGAACCAGGATGTGAACCAAAGTAGTCTTGTGCCGTCTGCACTTTTAAGGACTAATATTCTGTGGACCTAATGCAGCTCCCTCCTCTTCCAAGGTGGGCATTGAGGTAACAATGACCTGCTGGAGGTCGCACAGTGGTGTAGTAAGCAGCCAGACCTGCCTCTCCAGCCAATTCCAAGTCACACCAGAACACTGCCCCCTTAAGGTCTCCATCAGAGAAGGTAAACTGTCATCTCCTTCTATGCAAACCTACTCTGCTTGCTAAGGTGGCATTCACCCCACATAACACCTGATGAAGAAGAAACATACTGTCTTCGTTTTTGAGGAGAAGGAAGTAAAGACTAAGCGCTATTAAATAACACCTTCACTGTCCCATAGCTAGTAAAGCACTGGTCAGGATGTGAGCAGAGCAGTCAGATGCTATTACAAGCCTCCTGGCTCAGATATTCAGAATCTTAAACAACCAGTACTAGTTGCCATTTTGCATACTGCATGGCTCTATTCCTCTGATTATGAACCTGATCTTCAAAAATATCTACCAGAAACTATCAAAAGATGAAAGGGACATGGCTACTTTTAATTTGGGCTGTTTCCTTCTGGTACTTTTCATAGAAGAGGCTAAAAGCTGGAGAGTATATTTTGAATATTTGCACATATCCACTTAACCATTTATAGAAACAAAATGTTTTGCAATGTAATCACACTGCTTACAGGCTATTGCTGGATTTATGCAAGGGTTATATAGGTCCTTGCCAGTGGCCAGATAGGGGAATGTGCAGCTAAAGGTATAATCTGAGTTTTCTCTTTCATTCCTATTGGAAATTATCCTGTGACTGTGTGGATAAGTCATTTGAAAATGATATTGGGGCTTTTCTAGGAATCTGGCCTCCCTGGCCCCAGGATAGGCTCCACATCAAGCTCTGAAGAGGAATCCTCACTTCTCCAGGGCCCAAACTCAGCACCACAGCCTTGGCTTGCAACATCAGGCATGCAGGAAGGAGGTGGCATGAGAACTGTGACCTTGGCCTTGTGGTGGCCACACTGTGAGGCCCTGACAACCATGCTGCTGCTGCTGCTTCTCCTACGGTCACAGCACAGCCACCCTCCAAATAGGTGTTGTGCTGGCAGAAGCAGGAGGGGCTGATCTGGAGACATCCTTTGCCAGTGCCCTGGAATCTGTACCTGGCTGTCAGCTAAATCACAGCCCTGCGCAAATCCAAGAACCCAACATAGAGAAACTGAGTCTAGAAGGAGGTAGGGATGCTGTATAAGTAGCACCAAGGCAGTTTGGAGGAACTATGAGAATCTAAAGGATCCCCTGAAGCAGACTGGGGGAACCAGGAGACCCTACTCCTGGAACTGGCCTCCAAAAGCCTCAGCAGGCTAGACTGACTCAGATTTCTATATTAGAAACAGATATCATCAGGGCTGGGTTTAAAGTAGGATCTTTCTTCCACCCTCTCCAGCCCACACAAATCTAATCTGTTCACAGCATTTGAAGCCTTTCCATTTTGCCGTCAGCCTCCACACCTGGCCTTCTGGCTTCTTCTCACCAATTCAGCAAGCTGGGCTCTGCCCTGCACTACATTCTGTCTCTTGGCTGGATGCTAATTCCCCACACCCCCACCCCACTGCCCATGTGACCTGATTCACCTCTGTTTTCTGTCTCAAGACTGTCCTTGGAGGCACAGTCTGTCTCCCTGTGAGTCCAGGACATTTCTCAAGGACCAGGACAGGCATTTCCTTCCCAGAAACCTTTCCCCAAAAGACAGGACAATGCCCTGCTCATAGTATACGTCCATCTCTGATGCAGTCTTCTGGTGTCCACCACCCCTGAGGTGGGAGATGGTAGGAAGCAATGTCCACATTTCCCATCCTGCCTGCAAGGAGGCATTCTCTTTAAGTAAAAGAGTCCTGGATAACACAATAGAAGACACCCACAGAGGGATATCAAGCAGATTGAATTCTTGGACATGACAGGAAGGAGCCCTTTAACAACAGGCTCAACCCCCGCTGTGTGCTTCCCACCCAAGAATGTGTGAAATATATTTTGTACCTTGCTATGGAGTTTGGTATCTATTTTGGAATGAATGAGGAGCCAGGGGAGGTTTTGGGACAGAGAAATAACATACATGTGTTTTAGAAAGAACCCCTAGTTATTGTATATTGGTTAGATTGGAGTAGTAAAACAATTCAACACCAGAAACTGTCTCCTCCGTTACACTGGCATTCCCAAGGGTGGGGGCTGTGTCTCCCTTCAGACTGGGGACTCCCAAGGGCAGAGTTAAGGAATCACAAACTCTGTGTTTAAGCCTAGATGTACACCTAGAGAAAACTCCATGCTTGTGACTGATGGACCTATGGTAGAAATTGAGCTCAAATGGGATGAGTCTTGTCCTTCACTCCCTCTGGCCAGCTGAAACCAGGATCCTAGGAATGAGACCCTATGACACAATCCCCCTTCTCCAGCATGACTGCTTCCCTGGGATCAGCTGTCCTCCCCCTGGCACCAGCTTCTTGCATTCCCAGAAGCCTAGCTACATGCAGCTGGTGGTAAAGATCAGGCTGAAACCCCATCCCTGACCAGTGGCTTGGCCCTGGAGCCCTGGGCCAATGCAGGCCACCACAGACAGGAGCCAGGCTGGTGACTGGGTAGTGAGCTGGCTGGGACTTGCTGGGTCCCTTAAATCTCTACCATGGGAAGGAAAATCCCCTGCTTAAGAAACCCAGCAACAGGACCTCCTTCAAGAGTGAGGAAGAGACAGCGCCTACTCTCAGGAGGCTCCTCTGCTGATGGAGGGTATAGCCCTGTCCTGCAGCTGTGAGAACAGAGGCACAGCCCAAACAGAGCAGTCTGCCTACTGGGAAGACACAGTCCTGTCTTAGTTACTTTTCTCTCATTACTGAGACAAAATACTCAATGCCCAAAATTAAGGAAAGGTTTATTTAGCTAACAGTTTGTGGAGGTTTCAGTTCATTATCAACTGACTCCAAGGCAGGGTGGCATGGAACAGACACAGCATTTCAAAGCAGCAGAAGACAGAAAAAGCAAAACAAGAGCAAAAGAGGGGAAGAGCAAGCCTCTTTTTCTCCTTCATATTGTAAGCTGGCTACCCACTCCCAGGTGGGTGTAGCACTTACATCATCTCATGCCCTCCTCTTGCATAGGATGAGGATGTTTACAAAGTGAGGACCCTGGCCACCTACTTAATAAAACTTACAGACTTCTCAAGCTGACACAATGTTTCAACCATTGCAACCCATCCCTTGTCAACTTGGACACATTTCTTTAAATCAGTTTCCAGGTACAAAGACAGGCTTATTCTTATCATTTCACAACTTGAATATTGTAGCATAGGTTTAGCAATCCTTTAGAACCAGATTTAGGTCTATCAACATTATATTACATTAGAATCATAACATTCTGTCCCTGGTCCCCCAGAGACTCATGTACATTCCTTTATGTAAAAGGCATTTAGTCCATCTCCAAGAGTTACCAAAGTCCGAGCAGTTTCAGCTTTGCTGAAAAGTCCAAGTGCCAAGTCTCCTCTAAGATATAAGGCTGCAAGTCCCTGTACAAATGAGAAGTTAAACATTTCCAGTATTCAATGGCACAAGATAAACATTTTCATTCCAAAAGTTACAAACGGAGATACAAGGGAATAGAACAAACTGAGTCCACAATCCCGGGTAAACATTAAGTCCTGTAGTTCCATGTGCAGCATCTACGGCAATGTGTAACAAGTTCTGAGCTCCATATGAATATCAACTATTCTCTCTCACCAGTTAATGCATTTAGTAGTATAGACTTTTAAACTATCTTATGAATACCCTCATATAAAACTATGTCTTTTTTCCATAGCTTCCTTCCTCAGTTCGGATATTCATATGATCAGATCAATCCTACATGTCTTTATCTGTCCATCTGAACAGCCCCCTTAATGGTAATAATATACAATGTTGCAACCACTGTAAAATTCCAACCATCTAAATTCCTAAACCTATAATTTTACAGTATAGGATATGTTGTTGTTGTTAGTCGAATCCTTTAGGGTTTTTTTGTTTGTTTGTTTATTTGTTTGTTTCTCTTAAGTATGACCATTCTTTTATCCTTTACTGGCTTCACTCTGAACTATTTAGCTTGATTATATTAGACCTGATATTATGGGTAGTTATTTCAATGATAACAAGAGGTACTCTAAGGGGAAAGGAAGAAAGGAAGGAAAAAAGAAAAAGACATAAATTTATAAATATGCATAAATAAGACAGTTAAAAAAACTGTATTGCTGAGTACATTAGCTATTGAAAAAGAAAAATTAATATTCCTGAATTGATAAACCTTACACGTCTATGTCTGTCAATATGATCAACCCCTATGAAGGTAACGATATGTAATGTTGTAACTACTGTCAAACTTCAACCACCTCAGAGTATAAACCTACAGTGTAATTGTATCAGAGCTGTCATTTCTGTTGTTTGTCTTTCATGCTTTTTGTTTCTATTTTCTGTGTCTATTTTCTTTTAAATAAAAAAAATTAAAAAACAAAACAAAAAAAAAAAAAAAAACAAGTTCTGAGCTCCAAAAGACTCAAGTTGCTGCACCCCTATGGCACTTTCAGTGATTGTAACTCCCACAACTTTTCTCTTGGGCTGACTTTGCTCCTTCCTAGCAGGTTTCCTCAGATGATCCATGTTCCTGGCTTTTCCAAACTTCTGGGGTCTCACCCTTGCAGCCTCACACACTGCCCTCTCAGGGGCACACTGCCTGGCCTCCCAGGCCTTCTGAAATTGGGGTGGAAGCCTTCTTAAGCCCACAACTCTTGCATTGTGCATGTGCATAAAACCAGCTACATATGGATGATGCCAAGGTCTGCTGCCAACTGGAGGAGTAGCCAGCCTTTCCTCTCTCTTGGCTGTAGGGGTTGAGTGCCTGGATTGCTGGGCATTCTGAATCCAGTTCTGGGGAAAATTTTTTCTATGCTGCTGCCATTCTGGAACATGGTGCTCTGTGACTTCCTCCTCAAAGCAAAGTCTTTCACTTTTACAACTTTGAGGCTACAAAGGTTGGAGACTTGCCACTTCTTGTGATGCCCCCAGGCCATTTTTTCTATTCTCCTGTTCCTTCTCAGCAATCGAGATCTCCTTTGCTTTATCTTTGCAGTCCACAGCTTTACTGGACAAACTCACATTTTTAATCATCCTTCTGGGCCCTTTGCTCTTGACTTTCAACATAAATCTGGCTAAAAGCTTGGAACAATACTCATGCTACCATCTCAACATTCAACTGCCTTGAAATTTCTTCTTCCAGATTAATTAGTCCACAACCCTCAACCTTAGTCTCTGGCAAAGTCTCTGGACATGAGCAAAATGCAGACAAACTTTCTGCCAAGCCATAACATACATCATCTGGCATGCAACAGCCAGTGCAGCCCTTCTTCCCAGCAGAAACCTCCTGAGCCTAGGACTTTTATCAGCCTTCTGGTCTTCTGAGCTCTGACCAGAATCTCCCATACAGAACAACCTAAGGCATTCCAGCTCTGTTCTATTAGGTGACATCTCCAAACCTTTGCAAACTCCCTTCCATCCAGAGATGGCAATTAGCATGTGTTAAGCATCCACAGTGGTGACTTGCAAGGTATTTGCTTTTTTGTTTTGTTTTGTTTTTAGTTTTAGTTTTAGTTTTTTGTTTTTTTGGGGTTTTGTTTGTTTGTTTGTTTGTTTGTTTTTTGCGGCACCAGGGATCGAACTCACAACCTCGCACATGCCAGGGCAGGCGCTTAAGCCACTGAGCCAAACTCCCGGCCCTAGTTTTTTGAGGCAGGGTCACACTATGTAGCTCAGGCCAGTCTTGTGCTCGTGTTGTAGCCCAAGCTGGCCTCAAACTCACAACGCTCCTCCTACCTCAGCCTCCCGAGTGCTGGGATTAAAGGCATGCACCACCATGTCCAGCTCCAAGTTTGTTTGTTTTTTGAGACAGAGTCTTGCTGTGTAGCTTAGGCTGGCCTTGAACTCATAGCAATCCTCCTACCTCAGCCTCTAAAGTGCTGGGATTACAGGCATATGCCACCGCACTAAGTTGGCACTTGATATTAACTCATGTGCTTGGCACCTTTATTGTACTGTTGCCACTGTTGATGGTAGGGAGGGGTCTGTACTTATTGTTGCCTGGATGATTCATTGTTCAGATTGCTTCAAAGTAACCTCTGACTACTTAGTGCAGAGTAATTGTGTTCTTGTCATTGAAATTATTTTATCTACCCTCCATCTTCAGGGTGTATGTTGAGTGGCTCCCCCACCCTGCCTATTTTGGTTCTGGGGGTTGAATCCAGGAAGCACTTAGTGACATCTCCAGCAAACCCTCCACCCTTCTAAATTTTGAGACAAAGTTTCATTAAATTGCTAATTTGCCCAGAGTACTCTTGAATTTGCAGTCCTCCCAGAGTGCTCAGATTACAGACATTGATCTCCATGCATGGCTTCTCTCCCTACTTTGAAATGAGAGAGGGGATTGATCTTGTTCACTAAGTCAAGAGTAATACTTGGCAATCATTTGTTGAATGATTAGCCATGAGAAAACCTACAATTAGTTTACCTGACTCTAACCCGGGAGGCAGGGGGAGGGAGACACTTTTTCTACCTCCACCACCACTACTTGATTTCATATCTTGAGACATTTGGGGACTCAAGACATTTGGAGACTCAAGACATTTGGAGACTCATCTCTAAGATGGACCACCATGGCTCTGTGCAATGAAACCACAAGATAGAGAAGGGGGTCCCCACAAAGGGAAGATTCTGGGTGGGAAGGGAACTTACTAGGGATGTCACAGCTGAATGGAAGCAAATGTTAGAAACACAGTTGGTGATAGCCTCAAAATTAGGGCTTGAGGGTGAGGTTGTGGGATTAATAGAACAATCCTTCATCACCTCAAACCTGACTACTGTGTTACTCACAGGTAACACTGTCCCCAGACACTTGCCAAAGTGGTCCACTGGCAGTTCCCATACAGAAATGGAGAGTGGGTCAACACCCAAAGAGTCAAGGGAGCCCTGGGGCACCTTCAAACCTCTCTTTGTTGCTTTCAGCTCAGAAAGAGCAGCCAGGGATTCAACTCCCAACCAAAATTTAAAATGCATGGTGTTAAAACACCATCAAATATTTGAATATTCCCAAACACACATACGAGTGTAGCAAAAGGAAGTAAAACCTTCAGTCCTGGAGAAACAATAGTCACTATAATGTAAGGACAAGAATTGGTGGGGTGTTTGGTGATGAACAAGACATTTGGGTCTCTGCCGGGTGGAAAAGCCAGCCTATGAGGTCTTATAATTTTAGATTCATATCTTTTCTTCAAACTCTTCCCCCCAAATGTCTTTGTCTTCATTGATCCCCATTCATTTAATTTCTCCAAAATGGCTAGAAATAAATTTTGGGTTTCTTTTCTAAAAAATAAATCCAGCATTCCAGAAGACTTATGCTGCTGTCAGAGTCCAGTGAGTGGCAGCAAGGTGAGGCAGACATGAAGATTTTTTCAGGTCCATAACTGAGTGCCAAGCCACACTGAGCTCTTACAGTATGGCACCTCTATTCCCACAACTACCCTGCAGGTAGGATTCCTGTCCACATTTGGTAGATAGGGAACCTGAGACAATAGAAGGGAAGGGAATTTAGATTACAGAGGGAGCCCCGACTGATGCTGGGCCAGATATGGGAATGGAGCCAGGCAGACAATCCTCTTCTCTCCAAGTGTGGTCGCCTCCATCTATGAAATGAATGAGATCCCCACGTGGTTATTTGCAACTCTGTTCTGTTCCTTTATAGAACTTCCTTTTAGAGAGCCAGTAAAGACAAAAGGAAAAGAAAGGAAGAAGGAGAGAAGGGGAGGGCTAAAAAGCCAAAAGAAAATGAAGAATTCTACCACCAGAGGAATACAATCAGTACCAGCCCAAAGGCCAGGTGACAAGTCCTTTGGTTTGTTGAATTCCATGGCACCCTTCGGTGCTGTTGCGTCCAGATGCCCAGCCTACTTCAAATGATTTCCTGCTCCCACAGTGTACTCCTCCCCCTTAGGTTCCTGCTTCCCTTTTTCTAAAACTCCCTTGCCTCCCACCTCAGTTGGAGTAAACTCTGGAAAATGCCCCAGGCAGTCCCTGGGCTAATTTAGAGCATGTCCCTGGGGGCCACCTGTCAGCCTAGGTCCTTAGATATTGCTCCTGGGAGATTAATGGGAGCCAGTTGGATCTCATTAATGCCATGGTGGGAAAGGACTTTGCTGCCTAGAGACTGATTTGTGTCCCTGGAGGAACTCAATCAGGAACCACTTGACAATACACCAGCATGTTGGCTTCACGGAAATGAGAACCTGAGGACCTGAGGTCCATTCTTGGTCCAGCTTTGTGTCCCTTCTGGAATCAGTATATCTGGTGTTCAACTCCGTGCAGGAGAAGATTCTCCAGGACCCTCCTCTCTGTTTCTCATCATTGCATGGTACATTCTAATGCATGAGTGGGGCAATGTGCCCTAAGCCTTGGGTCCTCACTCAGGGCTATCGGGCCTCATGGCCTTTCTTGTGTCCTCCCATGGTGTTTTCACTGATAATATGATGAAGGTTGTTATCGAGAATGCCCCCTGGACCTCATGTGCTCACAGGCAGGGCTGCTGGAAGAGAACTAGACCATGGGGGCTATATAGCTGACTTGGTGTCAGGAGGAAGGGCCTGGCTATGAGAGGTGTGTCAGTGAGAGTGTGCCTTGGAAGCGTGTATCTCCCTCCCCAGCTCTCCCTACTCCCACGGTGTGAGCGGCTTTCCTCTGCCATGCCCCTCTGCCACGCTGTTTTCTGCCTTGGAGCCAACCAACTAGGGACTGCAAATGTGAGCCAAAATAAACTCCCTTTAAATTGTAAGTATCAGATATTGTGTCTCAGTTACAAGAAAGTGACTAAGGCAAAGGTGTTCACTGGCCTTGGGAGCAGAGCTTTTGGGTGTCACCCTTGGCTTTTTTTTTTTTTTACAGAATTGTGGAGATGAAAAACTGCCCTTCCATTCTGGTCAGCATGAAAGCTTAAAGCAAAAGAAATTTTCATCTTCTGGCTAACTTTCTGAGGTTAGTTTATACTAACTTTGGGTTAAAAAGGACCAAGACCATAAGCTAAGCAGGAAGGGAAATGCAGATAATTCGTTACAGTGGAAATGCCTTGAACTGTCAATGGCATTATTTCCTTAGCTACATCGTTGCGTATTTAGGATCCTCCAAAAGAATTGGCGTGGAGCCTATCTCAGTACTGACAATTGTAAAGACCTGAGCTCAGATCTAGACTCTGACGTTTCCCAGTCATGTGATTTAAACTCACTGAATATCCATTTCCTCATTTGTGAAAAGGGATTATAATATTGGGGAGTGCATGAACTTTTGAACCAGGCAGACCCACGTTTAAATTCCACACTCATTGCTGGTGGCCATGAGGCTGGAGTGCAATAAGCAGAGAGTGGAAGGAGCTCTTAGGGGAGACCTAAGCAGACAGCAGTCGCCTGGGCGGTAAATTTTGTTTTATTCTTAAAAACATGGGAAAAAGATTGCAGTGTTCTGAGCAGAGGGATCATAAGACTTGATTCATATTGACAGGACCACTCAGCTACCAGGCTGGAGATAGGTGAAGCACAGGTTAGAAGGAGAGAGACCAGATTTGCAGCCCCTGCAATAATCTAGGTGAGAAGGGATGATCTCCAGCACCATGGAGGAAATGGTGAGCAGGTCAGATTCCAGATGTATGTGAAGGTAGAGTCTGCAGGATATGCTGCATGTCAGTTTATCATTACATAATTGAGTAATTGCTTTTTGAGCATTGTTTATTCCACTAAATTAAGAGCACTAGGGGGGAAATCACATTCACCTTATCCACGGATGAGTTTCCTGCCCTGTGCCTTGTTCAACAACTGTAGTAAAAGAAGGCATGAGAGCTGAGTGTCTTCCTGGTGGGCCAAGTCTGCTTTCCACGAACCAGTGATCTCTCACCCTCCCTTTTCCCCCAGCCCTGCAGGTCTCTGACTCCTCAGCAGGCCAGCTGGAGTCCTGGCCAGGGTGGAGCTGCAACCTTTGACAAAGACGACTGGGAGAGTGATGGGAGAGTGGGGATGGAGCAGAGGGGAAAGAAAGGTGGGGAGAGAACACATTCAGCTAATGACCTGGAGAATCACAGAGCCGAAGACAGGAAGAGTGATGGGAAAGTAAGTCTCAGGGAAATGAGATCTGGGCTCATAGATGTAGCTGTAGCTTACCTTGTCTCCCCAGCTCACTTTGCTACCCGAGGCCAACCTTCACCCATGCACATGTATGTTGCTTCCTTCAGTGCCTACATATAGAGAACCCTGCACATTTGATTGTCTCACATCCATCAGTGTGTACACACACATCTCAGTCAGTACCTGATCTGGGTAGCCTTGGACTGGTCAGAGACTGAGACTTAAAGATTATAAGTTATTGCCTGGAATGTGAAATCTATCTTGCTTCATGTTTCTTCTCCAGTGTCTGATCTACAGAGAGAAAATCCTAGTGATGTTGGATTTTCGTTCTAGCACAAAATATCTACAAGGATTTATTTTAGTTCTTCTAATTGAAGGCCTCTCTGCTACCTCTGAGTCCTGTTCTTAGGTCACTTAATCAGCCCTGACTCTGGATCGTTTTCTTCAAAGTTTGCTAAAGGCCCATCTCTGCCAGAAACCCTGCCTGGTTAATTCCTCTTGACTCAGTTCCGTTCTGCCCCCTCTTCCCTCTTCCCCGCCATCAGCTACCATGCTGGCATTGTACAAAAGCACAGCAGCCTGCCAAGGACTGGGCCTATGTGAACTGCCCACCCCTACCCACTCATCCATGATATCCATGAGCCCCCAAAGAGAGAGTGAGGTCTCCTCTCTGTGTTCTCCCCACAGTAGCTCAGCCTGGGGTCTGCCAAGAATTACTCAGCCCTGCAGGGTTCTGCCAGAAGAGGGATCCTTAAGGACAGAGACCAGAACAGATGAAGCATGCATGTCACATGCTTACCAAATGACTGTGGAGGAATGGAGAGGGGCGGGCTGGGTAGTAAGAGAGCAGCTTGCTCGGGACTGCAGGGGCAAGGCCAACCCCAGAACCTGAGACGGACCTTCCCTACTGAATGACCTACAAGCAACTGCCCTTAACTGGCTGGGAAGGATTTAGCTCTTCTTACTCTAGCAATGAATGAGCTGCCCAGGCTCAGTTGCTTTGTCAGCTTTTCTGCCAGGAATACTCTCTGGTGAGGAGAAAAGGGAAAGAAACCTAGAATTATGGGGAAGAAGGAGGGCAGGTCTCCTATGGCAGGGAATTAGGGAGATGCTGGAGTTAAAGGGGCCTTGAGCAAATCAAACCTCTGCTTCTAGGCCTACCCAAGGAGGCAAGAGCTCAGAGGCAAAGAGCCAGGAATAGAAAGAGAATGATATATTTGTTTGCAATCTATTTTTAATAGGCCATAAACATGCTTTGTTGGTAACCAAGGGCTGCTTTGCTCATAACCAGGGCCTGGTGAGGCTGCCAAGCAGGCTCATCCCAGTTGTGCCCCCACCCCCCGAGAATACCTCAAAGGCTTCCCCATCAAAGGCACAAAACTCTGAAACCAAGAGAAGCAACAACTCTCCAGTGACAGGCCTGACACTTTGTAAGGACTATAATTATCAGGGACTTGGCCAAGATTCCCAGTCTCCCATATGAGTGTATGGTGGCTAAGGCTCAAATAAATGAGACAAGTGGTATGATTTTAGGGCTTTGGGAGGATCAAAACTCTCTAGCAGAGTTCAAGATTCTTGGGGCGGAGATGAAGAGCTTCTCTGGGGGGCCCATATTTATTAGGTCTTCAAAAAAAGGTGATGGAATACTGAGGAAATGGCGGGATCTGAGCAGGACCTGAAGAGTCACCTCAATGACTTCTCCAAGTGGTATTCTGCACTAATTTAAAAGAACTGCTTTATCTCCACGATAACATTTGTGGTAGGAAACAGACAGCAGGAGTGAGACACCTGCTGCTGCAGTCTCTATCTTGTTGATTGGGGTTGGAGCCAGGTGTCCTCAGCTGTGGCCTTATCTTGCCCTTTGAGGCGACTCTTTGTTCTCCAGTCTCAGCCCTGCACATGTGTTCAATTTCCAGCTTCAACAGCTCCCAACATATAATTGTGGCCATTTATGGTGGACCCCACAGAAAAGAGTGATCGGGACTGTTTCTCAAAAAATGTGAGGAGAGAAAAGCAAGGCCAGGAGAAACCATCAGAACGGGCTGAAAACGTATGTTCCCTTCCTGACTCTCCTCCTTCCTGTCTTCTCACAAAGTGGTCATCAACCAACCCAGGACCACAGAGCCACTGCCTTCATCAGCCAGGAGGCAGGGACTGAAGAATTTAGCTGTAGCCAGGCATCCAGAAAAGAGAGTGGCTGCTGTCTGAATTTAATTCTCATTGACTCCATCAGCATTCTGGCTCCCTCCTCTCCTTTCTGGGGACACTGGAAGGTCAATATGGTGATATTTGAAGGGTTCCTTGGGAGATGGTTGCTGAATCTGAGGGCTGTTATCAGAACCTTTGGGCTGCAAGCTCAGCCCATGTTCATTCCCTCAGTAGGTGGCGGTAGGAGTGGAGGGCAACAGTTAGATTACAATGGTGTGAAATTCCTAATCCCAGTTGCAGGTGGACTTTCCTGAAGAGCACAATCAGTTCAAGCACACCTCTCCAGAGAAAACCTGCCCAAACAACTTCAGAAGTAAATGTTCACTCTACGAAGGGTTCCTTCATACACACACACACCAACGTACCTTCCTATTTATAAAGGAGGGAACTAAGTCACAGAGAAATAATATGGTACCAAAGCATCGAGGAGGACAAGGAGTCTCCCTTCCAGAAGGAACCTAAGAAAATATTCCTTCTACTGCCTCACTCCCTATGAAGTTCACTAAGACATCTGCTTCCATGAAAGCAGCTTTTAGGACTTTAATTAATGGAACCAAAAGCTACAAGAGAAAGGTTGGTTCTATAACCATGAGAAGAGCCTTCCTCTCTCAAACTTCTTTGAAAGTTTACAAAGAATGTCATGGACACATTTAGTCTCACAATAGTTAAGGGAAAGTTCTGCCCAGTGATGTAAGATGCATTCATTCAACTAATAAATACTTACTGAGCACCTTCTGTGTGCCAGATATTGTGGGAAGTGTTAGAGTACTTGTTTTCAGTCTTTAAAATTACGTTTTTGGAAAGGATAGACTGTTATGGTTTGGATTTCAAACTCATGTGCCAAAGCCTTCCTTGGCTGCCAACTGATGGGCTTTATTTTTTCTTCTGGAGACAGGGTCTCATTTCACAGTGCAGGCTTGCTTTGAACTCACTATGTAGCCCAGGTTGGCCTCAATTTTTTTGAAGAGTGATTGCATCATGAGGGCTTCAATTTCATCAAGTGGATTAATCCATTGATGATGTTGTAATTGATGGCATTATTGTGAGTTTGTGGAAACAGGAGGTGAGATCTAGTTGAAGGAAGCAGGTCATGAGAACATGACCTTGTGAAAAATTTCTGATCCCCATTCCCTCCCTCTCCAGCTCTTTTCTGTTAACCTCTCTGTTCCTGGTTGTCATAATGACTTTTCTGCTATGATGTTCTGCCTTACCACAGTCAGAAATCACAGAACCAAGTGACCATGGACTACAAACCCTGAAACAGTGAGCCAGAGTAACTCTTTCCTTCTTGATGAGCACAGTGGTGAAACAGATGATTGCAGCAAAGCATAGCGAAGTATTGGAGGGGACTATCTGGAAGCAACAGGAGCACATAGTGGGACCCATCCAAGACTTAGGAGAGGTGAGCAATCTGAAGAGCTTCTTGGAGCAGTTGGCAGGATAAAGAGGGGTTGGCTCAGTTGAGGAGATGAAGGAAGAGGCAGGGAGAACAGAGTATACAACATAGGGGTAGAAGAGGAAGGGGTGTCTCAGAAGAAACAAAGTAAGTCCATTACATCTGTGATGACTCCTCAAGGGTCCTTCACAGCAAGGACTTTCCAGAGGCTGTTGAGCATCAGATTCCAGACAAAATGCACCGCAGCAGCCACATTAATCTATGAGGCTTTGCTTTGTGGTTTCTGCTGAGTGCACCAGGACAGGTAAAGTGCCCCAACAGTGCAAGAGAAGGGTGTTTGTCCATGATAAGGTTCATGTGGGGGTCCCTCCTTGGTAGGCAGCTGTCTGAGTAAGTCATGAGAACTGAACATTGTGTTCAGACCTGGGGAGCACCTTTCCAGAATAGCAGTCCCAACTCTCAGTCAAGGCTCTCCACAAGCCTCTGTCTACTCATGACCTGTGGTGAGATGAATGGGGCACGTGTTTCTCTTTGTGCAGGTCCAGGGTGCACTTGAGTCAACAAGTAGTATTACACAGGCTGCCCAACACCACTGTGCTTGCTAGGGGGTCCACCCAGGCCCAGTCCCCAGATTAACTTTCACCAGAGGCCAGCAAGCCATGGCCCATAGGCCAACTCTGGTCCACAGCCTGCTTTGTGAATAAAATTTTTGTATAGCAACAACCACCCCTATTGTCTTAGTATCTTCTGCTGGGACAAAATACCTGACACCCATAACTTGAGGGAGGAGAAGTTTATTTGGCTCACATTTAAATCCATAGTTAGCTGGCTCCAAGGAAGAGGGTCACAGCAGAAGAAAGTTGCTCACCTCATGGTGGTCAGGAAACAGAGAAAGAAAGGAGAAGCTGGGGAGGAAGATAAACCCTTCCAGGTCGCTCCTTCAGTGATCCACCTCCTATGACCAGATCCTGTCTCCCAACAACAGAAGGCCAGCTATACCACCCCATAACCCAATCACCTTCCAAATACCTGGGGCTTTGGAAGCCATTTTAGATCTAAAACATAACACTCATCCATTTACATATCATCTGTGGCTGTTTTGTGTTACAACAGCAGAACTGAATATGGTCCGAATATATTCACACTGTGGCCCTCACAGAAGTTTACAGCATGCTTGGCTACATGAACCATGAGTTTTGAATCCTTGCACATGTCCCAAGCAATCCCTGAAAATCTGCCTCCAGCAACTCCAGTTTACCAAATGTTCTGGCTTCAAAAACTGTCAGCCCCAAGACAAAGAACATGCAGAACCTCCTTCTTCAGATATATTTGAGAAGAGCTCTAAGCTGGGCATGCAGGACAGGGTCCCACAGGGTAGCAGGATGTGGCGCCCTTGACCCTCCAGCCTGCTGCAAGCTGACCCTGCTTAGTAGCGGGTAACTGAAAGTCTCACAAAACATTGTCAACATATAGGAGCTGTGAGTGAAGGGTCAACGGAGACAAGGACTGGGTCATGGGGAGGCCAGGGCTGCTGGAGAAGAGAAGGAGGGCCCCATGCTCGGCCCTGTGACTTTTAAGATAGAGGGGTCCTGTCACCCCTACGTAATACTGAAGGGTTTGTACACTTCTCTCCTGGGCCCATAATGACAGCTGAACTTAGTCAGAAATGTAGACCAGCCTGTTGAATGGTAGAGAAAAAGAAGCAAGTGAAGTCTGAGAGGGAAGAATTTTTCCGAGGGCTGGAGGATTGCTCAGCTCCAGCGAACATCAGCATAGCTCCCTTCTCTGGGGAGAGCTGCACTCACCTGGCTAGTGAAGGAGGATCTTTCTAGTAGATGAAGCCTGAGGCTGGCAATTGCACTGTTGGGAAGTTCTTCCCAGGCCTATCCTTCCTGGGTGACTCAGAGCATAGATTCTGGGGCCAGGTAGTCTGGGTTGGAAACCCAGCTCTGCCACTTCTTGCTCTGTGTGTTTCATCAAATAAGTTTGCCTCTCCACACTTCTGTTTTCATACTTGTAAAGGGGACAAAAGAATTGCTTCACAATTTTAAATGAGATGCTATTTGCATAATTACGGAAAAGAGTGACGGATGGGTGATAAGTTCCACATACAGGATAGTTGCTAAACTTACCCAAGTTATTACATTCTTACATTCACTTGCTCTTGTGCTAGGTTCAAGATTAAAATAAGTAGTTAGCAAAAGGCAAGAAATATTTCCTCTGGTGCTCAATAGTATGGTGGATACAGATGGCTCAGTGTTTGACTACAGAATACGATCTGTATACGTAGAGCATTCTGAGACCTGGTGGCTGATCGTTCTGCTCCTTAGTACTAGGCTAACTAGGACTCTGTTGGAAGCCCACCAGCCCAGGCCACCAGAATTCTGCTCTTGACCAAAACAAATCCAAGAGAACTTATGATCTCCAATTGGAGGTGTTATGGATGTTCAAGACTTCAGTGATATGTGCCCCATCAGAGGTCAAGGAAAAAGAAGCAAGCTCTCAGACACGGAGCTGACATCTTGAGCCCAACACCCTGGCTGCTCTCCCCACCTGCAGGTCCCTCACAGGGAAAAACCTGCCCTTAAGTGCCAGAGACAGCGTCCATTGCGTTGGGGTGCCAGTTACATTAGGTTTCTGAACTGCAGCTGTCAGTTGAAACCACTGAAACTCCCCTCACCCCCTTTCTTCTCTCCTGTTATCTGGAAGCAAAGTTTTCCAAATCCAGGCTTTTTAAAGATGTTTAGAAATTACCTATTGCGTACCAGGCACCCTGTCAGGCATCTTACTCAGGCTGAGACATTTGAGGCAGGAGTGAATGAGACCCCAATTATATGTGCCAATAACATCGTGCTGCCTCGCTCTTGGGATTGATTTTCAGGCGTCAGGGTAACTGTAGGAGGCCCTTCCCTGGTATTCTTGTCTGCCCATCCCAAAGATGGCATGGCGGGCTGTCCCTGTCCCAGGCCGAGCCAGCTGCAGTTGCCTGTGATTAATGGCCTCTATTAACAGCCTGTTGTAAACTGATCAAGTACATCATCCTCATAAACATCTCACCTCTGCTAAATCTCACACCAGTGACTATTCTTTAACCCCTGAAAGCCCTGTTTCCCCTGACTAGAGGGACACGAATTCGGAATGACTTTACCAGAGATGTTCAAAATGCTTTCCAAATAGAAAACAGCCTGGTTAACTCTCTGGGGGAAAAGCCCAAGTCCTAAAACCTAGTTTTACATAGGGTGGAGTTTGGGGGAGCCAGGACAGAAGGAACAGGAGCTACCTCAGGCCACCAGCTACATGCTCTGGGACAAGTCACTTCTCCCAGTCTGAGCTTCAGTTTGCTCATCTGTTAAACGAGGACTTGGCCCAAAAGGTTTCTCAACAATGGCTCAGATCTCAGGAATCTTTACAGAAATCACACACAGTCCAGGCTTCCATCTACCATTTCTTCATTCCTTGAGAGACTGTCTGAAAATATGCAGCCCTTTACCCTTCCTCCTCCCTCCCAATCTGCCCAAGCAATTAGGTTGGCTTCTTTCAAGTCCATTCTAAACATTTTTTTAAAAAATGAATCACACTCCTTGCCAGAGGGCTATGTGAGATTCCTAGCCCAAAGAAACTCCTCCACTTCTGACACGCTTTCTTTCCATTCTGGAGTCTCTCTTTTATCCCTGAAGAGTAGTGAGATCCATAGGGTTCAGTGATGCGCTGAACACGCAGGTGGGAGATTAGAACCCTCAAGGCTGTGAGCTGGCCTGCGTCCCTCCCTCTCTGTCCCACAAAGCCCCTGTGAGCCTTTAAAACCACAGCTCCCTCCAGTTATGAGTGCAATGCGAGGCAGGCAATCTCTCGCGTGTGAAGTGAGTATGTGTAAAAACGGCGGATTAGTGTGTCCGTGCTGCTATGTCTCCTGGGGTCAGTAGGACCCAGGCTCCTGCCTGCCTGGACACGCGGGGTGGTGACCTCCGGCAGCGCCAGGAGCGTGCGGTGGTCAGCGCACCCCAGCATGAGTCCCGGCTCTCGGCTCTAGCTCTGCAGCAATCCTAGTTTTCGAAAAGCTTCTGCCTGTTGCAGCCCGGACTACTGCGCCAGGGCCTGGGGCTCCGGGACGACCCGCCACGGGAACCACCTCAAGCACCCCCACCCCTACCCCAGGAGAAAACGGAGATGCCACCTCCCCGGGTTTCCCTTCCAGAAACCCTCCCGACTCGGCCCTTCCCGAGTGAGTGGGCAGCGGACTGGAGGATGGATGCCTCGGGAGCCTTGTCACATTGTTCCCCGGGTTAATTACCTCGGGGAGGGAAATGTGAGCTGTGCCTGTCTCCGGCACAACAAGCCTCGTCGCCTGGAAGAAGCCGCTTAATCTTTCTCAGGTGACAGCTGCTGGCCTGAGACAGAAATGGCCTCATTTTAGGGCGCCACCTGCCTTACTGGGTTGCAAAAGACCCCGGCGGTCGGGACCCAGGGCGGAGCCCCGGTGGGATGAGATGAGGAGGATTGGACAGCTGTAGTGTCGGTCACTCGGGGGCGGGACTAATTGTCCAGCCCCCTGCTGTGTAGCCCCAGTGCAATGTGCTTGCCCTTTGAGTCTACACCGGCAAATATTTAACCTTTCCATTTTTACCCAGGCTTAATGAATCTGGGTGTCTAGCGCTGACACATAGTAGGCATTGGATACCTGCTTGTTGGAAATACAAGTCCATCAGCTTGTCTGTCTCCTAGGGAAGCAGGCATTTCATCACCCGGTTATGGTGGTTCACATTACTAGTAAAAAGTTAAGCAACCCGATGGGCGCATTTTTCACTTTTAAGATAAGTTAGGGTTCATTGAGGATGAGTTCTATCGTAATGCTACTAGAGCTGGTGTGGGGGTGCTGCCCGCTACTGGGAGGCTGAGAACCTGAGTTCACTGGAGCCAAGGAATTCAAGGCTATCCTGGGCAACATAGTGCAATCCCATCTCTAAAACAAATACAAACAAATCAAAACCATAATGCTATTCACTCTTGGGAGTGGGAGAGCAAAGTGTGGAGGTCTTGGGGCACTCTGGTTCATTGGCCCTTGTACTAATCAGAGCTTCTGATTTCATGTTGGAGTTGACCTTGGGTTTACCACTGAGGTGTCCTGACCTCTATGCCAAGGGGCAGGCATGAGACCAAGTCTGGTCCAGGGAACTACCACCCCTCTCTTCTGGATTTTGCCTACTGAATAACAACTTAAGCCTGGATAGGGGCGTTCAGCCAGTTAACCTCCTGAGGCATGGCGTGAATGGTATTCTCATGTTTGCTCTCTTTATGCCTTGCCTTCAGCCATTTCTTAAGACTATGGGAATTTCCCATTTCTTTTCAACAAATCCCATTTTCCTTAGGTTAACCAGTCAGTTTCTATTCGGTACAAAGCACTATGGGAATCATTCCTTCTTTAGACAACCTGATACAAAACTGAAGGTATCTCCCCCTCTTCTTGTCTTTCTGTCTACTTATTGGAGTCATGCACAACAAACTCTAGTCCTCTTCCCAAGACAGCTACAATCCCCCTAGATTTCTTTCCCAGGACAATGTTCCTACAGCTGTTCGCTTGGCAAGGACTGGAGTCCTTCATTGAGCTCTGGCTGCTGTCCTCAGTGGATTCCTCTGTGTGAGCTTTGTGACCTGTGTCCCTAAGTAGGACAGAGCTCCCTGCTGTGTGCTCCTTCTGCAGAGTGGGGTGGCCCTTACTCTAGATAAAATGAGGTATCAGGTCCTAAGCTCAGTGAGCCCAAGGTCATGTTAGCTTATTTGTTCTTGTCAGTCACAACACCATGCTCTCTCCATAGTTACTTTACTTATCTCTCCTATCTTACATCTGTGTAAATGGTAAACTGAGGCTCAGCATCCATTTCAACTTTACACAATCTTTTTGGATCAGGATACTCTGTTTCTGTACCCTCCTTCACTCACCTTTACACATGTATACAGATTTATGCTTTTTGCAATTTGTGAAGCATGTGCTCTGTCATCATTATAAGTCCTTTACCTAAATGTATGCCCTCAAAAACTCTTCCTCTAGGGTGGCTTACCAGCACAGTGAAACCTCTTTTAGTCAGGAATTCCCTTTATGAATCTGAAAAATTTGAGATCGCCTCTTGTCTTAGTTACTTTTCGTTCATTGCCGAGACAAAATACCTGACACCCAAAGTTAGGGAAGGAAAGGCTTATTCTTACAGTTTCTCAGGAGCTTCAGTCCATGAAGTTGGCTCCAAGGCAGCATGGGGTGACAGAGCTACCATTCATGGCAACTGCAAGCCGCAAGTCGCAAGCCGCACGTCGCAAGCCGCGCTGGCAAGAGAGAGGGAGGCAGAAGCGGAAGCGAACAAGAGGAAGACCCGCCTTCCCTTACATTGTATGTCGGCTCCACCCCGGGGCGGGCACAGCACTCACATTGCCAGACAACAAACCAATAACAAACCAATAACTCAGCCCCATCAAACTTAATGAGGACTTGGGGGTACATAACATATTACCCGATACATTCCACCCCTGGACCCCCAAGGACTCATTTATATCCTTACTACAAAAGACATTTAATCCCTCTCCAAGAGTTGCCAAAGTCTTAACAGTTTCAACATTGCTGAAAAGTCCAAGTCCCAAATGTCCTTCGAGATCTATGGCAAATTCTTATCTGTAATCCCCTGTATAAATGAAAACAAGGTTAAGCACTTCCAACATATAAAGGTACAAGATAAACATTACCATTCCAAAAGGTACAAACAGGGGAATACAAAGCATTGGAACCAAAGCAAGTCCAAAATCCAGCTGGGCAAACATTAAGTCCTGGAGTTCTCTGCTCAGCATCTGAAGTAATCTGGTTACAAGCTCCAACAGGCTTGAGTGACTCCACCCCTGCGGCACCTTCAGGGCTCTTAACTTCCATAGCCTTCCTTGGATGATCCATGTTCCTTGGCTCCACCTTTACATCTTTACACATTGCTCTCTGCAGGCGAGGCAGAAGCTGCCTTAGCCTTTTCTTGTACTTAAAACCAGCGCCATGTGGATGCTGCCAAGGTCCGCTGCAGGCTGGAGCAGTAGCCAGGTTTTCCACTCTCTTGGCTGTAGGGGTCAACTGCCTGGATTGCTGAGTTCTCTGAACCTGATTGTGAGGAACAGCTTCTCTACGCTGCCGCCATTCTGGAATCTGGTGTGACCGCCTCCATTTTGGGACATGGTGTGGCCTCTGTCACCACTCTGGGAAAAGGCACTCTGCGGCTTTTTCCTCCAAGCAAGCTCTTTCACTTTTGAAGGCCTGAGGCTGCAAAGCCTGGAGGCCCGCTGCTTCCCGGGATGCCCCGAGGCCATCTTTTTTATTCTTTTGTTCCTTCTCAGCAATCAAGGTCTCAGCTCCGTCTTTAAAGTCCACAGCTTCCTGGCCAAACTCACAAGGTTTTAAATCACCATGCTGGGCTCCTTGCTCTTTATCTACAGCATAAATCTGGCTAAGAGCCCCCAACAAAAGCCAGGCCACCATTTCAACGTTTGGCTGCCTCATAATTTCTGTCTGTAGAGTAATTAATCCTTTGCCCTTAATCTCAGTCTCAGGCAAAGTCTCCGGGCATGGGCAGAACATAGACAAACTTTCTGCCAAACCGTAACACACATTGTGTGGAGTGCAACACCCAATGTGGTTCTTCTTCCCAGCAGAAATCTCCCGAGCCTGGTCTTTACCGGCAGGCTTTCTATCAGCCTTCTGGTCTCCTGAGCTCTGACCAGAATCTCCCATACAAAACAGCCTAAGCTGTTTCAACTCTATGCAAGTAGTCAACATCTCCGAACCTTTCCAAACTTTCCCCACAAGCCGTTTCCAAAGGCTCTCGAACCACATGGTCAGGAATATTCACAGCAATGACCCCACTCTACTGGTACCAAATTCTGTCTTAGTTACTTTTCGTTCGTTGCCGAGACAAAATACCTGACACCCAAAGTTAGGGAAGGAAACGTTTATTCTTACAGTTTCTCAGGAGTTTCAGTCCATAAAGTTGGCTCCAAGATAGCATGGGGTGACAGAGCTACCATTCATGGCAGCTGCAAGCCGCAAGTCGCAAGCCGCGCTGGCAAGAGAGAGGGAGGCTGCTATGGTTTTATACATTGTGTCAACTTGAGAAGTCTAGAAGCTTAAGTAAGGCAGCAGCTCTACATCCTGGGGTGTAGAGCACAGTTACCTGGTCATTGTTACAATTTGAGAAGGTCAGAAGTTTAGCTGAGAGATTCAGCAGGGAGCCACGGGTCTTACTTGGTAAACATCTTCATCCTGTGCAAAGGAAGGCAAGGATGTTTGTGAATGCTACACCCACTCTGGGGGGAGGGTGACCTGTGTATTATATAAAGGAGGAAAAGAGGCTTGCTCTTGCTCCTTTTACTTTGGCTGCTTTTGTTCGGTTGCTGCCTTGAAGTGCTGTCCCCGTGCCATGCCACCCTGCCGTGGAGCCAGCTGATTGTGGACTGAAACCTCCAAAAACTGTAAGCTAAATAAACCTTTCCTTCCCTAATTTTGTGTGTCAGGTGTTTTGTCTCAGCAACGAGTAAAAAGTAACCAAGACAGAGGCGGAAGCGGAAGCGAACACAGGGAAGACCCGCCTTCCCTCACATTGTATGTCGGCTCCACCCCTGGGCAGGCACAACACTCACATTGCCAGACAACAAACCAATAACAAACCAATAACTCAGCCCCATCAAAATTATATGAGGACTTGGGGGTACATAACATATTACCCGATACACTTCTACACCCTCCTTCAAATGTACCTTCACATATTTACACAAGATTTTCTATTGTATAATTCTGAGTATTCTGTTCCTCAGCAATTCCACTAGTGAATATATACCCACGAGAGATGAATGTGTATAGTCACCAAAAAACAAACAAACAAAAACCAAAATAAACATTTACAGTCCTTGCAGTTTTGTCCATAATAGTTAAAACAGGAAACAACCCAAATGTCCACCTGTAATAGAAAAGAAAAGTAAATTGGGGTGTTTTCAGTCAATGGAATACTATTTGGTGTGGAGTTCCTTGTGCTCAGGTTGAATTGGGAGGTAGAAAACTACTAACCCTCAAGAGCTGAAACACCTTAAGGACAGGATATTTTGCCAGCTCAGGCAGAGATTGGCCAGGGGTGGGGGGGGGCACAAGGATGCTCCCAAGGGGACAATCAGACAAAAGTTAATTATTCAGCCAAACTCTTACCATGCCTTGCTTGCCTGCCTTGCTACCTAAAACAAGCATCTCTACTCAGTGAAGCTCTGTTGCCTTTGTTGTTCCTCAATAAATCTGGGGGTTTCAGTCAGTTCAGAGCTTCACTCTGAACTGGTGAAGTCCCCTGGTCCCCTGACAAGGATATTCTCTGCCTCGAGTCTGCATTCATCTCTCTCGCAGGGTTTGTGGTCCAAATCCAGCAATTTGGCAGCGCAAATAACGCTGCATACAGCAACACAGATCGTTTTCACATGCATAATGAAAACAAAACCCAGCCGCAAATGAAGAATAGGTCATAACTGACCCAACTATGTAATGTCCAAAACCAGGTAAAAGCAATCTGTATAACCAGAATATTGGTTGCCTTGGGAGAGCAGGATGTGTACTGACTGGGTTAAGGCATGAATTGATTTCTAGGGAAGTGGAAATGGTTTATATTCACATTTACAGGTGGAAATTCTTTGAACTGTTCAATTAAGATTTATGTACTTGATTGTGTGCTAATTAGACCTCAATATAAACACAAATGAATATCTATTAAAGTAAAAAAAATGCTCCTCCATGCTGTCCGTGATTGTCCCATGAATCATCTCCCATACACACACCACATTTTGTGAAATACCACTCTAATTCAATACTTTCACCTCCTGGTTAGGGAAACTGGAACTCTGGTCCAAGTCCCATTCAAGTTTCACAGCAGAGCTGGAGAGGACCAGCACCCCTGACTCTCAGGCTCAAGTTCTACATACTTTAAAATGTATGTATGCAGCTTTGTTTAATGACTCAGTGCAAAGGCCTTGGGTTCAATCCCCAATGCTGGACAAAAAAAAAGATTGTAATATGTATTACTACCCTAAAGCATCCCACATTTCCCCCACTAAAAGTTTGCATTTTATCTAGAGTGACATCCCGTGATAGTATACCTGGGTGTGTATTTTCTGAACTACATTATGAAAAATACCACCATGGAGTATTCTCAGAAAGATCACCAAGTGACAGATCACATAGAAACCTTAGAATCTTTAAATCCTAAGACAGTAGCTTGTGAAGTATGGTCTGTAGTTTGTGAAGACGCTTCCAGAGAATCACAAGGTTAAGCTATTTCCCTATCAATACTAATGTGTTTTTGCCTTTTTCATTCTCAGTTTTCTTCAAGCATCAGTGGAGTTTTTCAAAGGTTAGATGACAGGTGGCATCACAACTGATGAAACTCAGACACAGATGTGAGAATGCAGCTGTCTTCTATCAATCGGACATTAAGGGGATTTACCAGGAAAAGAAAAGGAAACTAATGCCATTCTTGTCATTCAATTTTGTTTTTAGAAAAAGATAGCTTTTTTTTTAAATCAAAAGATGTTTATGTAAAAGATTTACTTTTATATTAAGATAACTATTTTTAAATTTTCTGTTTCAGTTAGTACTACAAATATAGTTAGAACCCACTGAAACAAAACCTCTCTGCAGTCCTAAATAATTTTTAAGAGTGTAAAAGCATGTAAGATCAAAAAGGTTAAAATGCGCTATTCTAAGCAAATCTCTTCAGGGGAAATCTGAGGGACATAGGCTGGTTCTCTCCCAGGTGTCAGTTTAAACTGCAATCTAAATCTTGTAAATTTTGGTTCCAGAGACCAAGCAGAGCATCACGCTGTCAGCTACTCAGTACTGTGAGCTGAGAAACAAACAAACAAAAAAACCCCAAAACAAGATATTTTATAATGTTAAGGAAATTGAAACAATAAGTGAGCTGTTATCCTATACTTTTGCAGTACTGTGAAGTCCACACCCAGAAGCGCATGTGCAGAAGGGAGAACTGAACCAAGAAAAATAGGAAAGGAACACTCCATCCCTAAATCTATGCACACTATGGCACCTAGTGAATGAGGGCGGGAAGAATGCCTGGCGGAAAGTGGCTCCTGTGCTTAAATTCATGGCGGGTGTGTGTGTGTGTGTTTGTGCATGATGTCTGAGAAATCCTGCTTTGGTCAGAGAGTTAGATGTACTCAGGGTATCCAAGAATGGTAACCATTCTAGACACCTGATTTGCCATCTGTGGGCAGAGTTTCCACTTCCTGTACCAAGTGAATCAAAGGCTCCTCCATATCCCAAGTTATTGCCCCTTTGAGTATCCTGTAAGTGAATTTTACCACTAGAGCTTTATGTTCTCCTTAGGTCAGATTTTTTTTTTTTTTTTTTTTTTTTTAGCTAGGGCATATTTCTAATGTAAAAATGAGGAGGTTCACCATCTCATAGGTGCAAAGGCATGGGACACTAAACTGATAAGCTTTGTTGGAGGTCAGAGGACAAGCGGAAGCATATAAATTGATGCCAGGGAGAACAGGCGCAGCTTGCGGATGGTACCCGTCATCCTATCCCATCCAGGAAAACCAACAGTGGGGATAGAGTGAGGAGGAACTCAGCTCCTCAGCTCTGGCATAGATGCCAAAACTTGACCTTATAAGGTCAAACTGACATTAGGATTGTTGAAGTGAAAGCAGGTATCAAAAAGGAAAGCTGAGGTAATGGGTTTTGGCCTCTGTCCTACAACTCCAAACTTGGGAGAGGGAGCAGAGGCCTAGGATAAAGACTAATAGTCCTTGGAGGGAAGAGCAGATGCTCCCAGAGCTTCTCTTTGCCTCTTCTGCTGGGGAGAACACATTCATTCCCAGGCTGTCTTGCTCTTCATGCTGTCAGGGAGCTGTAAACCAGGGTCTCTGACTCATTCCCTGGCTCACCTCCTCACTCCTGTGTTGTAAAGCTCTGGTCCTGGCTTATCTTCCTGCCTTGCTCCTCCTTCTCGTCCTGGGTTAAGGCCAAGCTGAATCATGCTCTTTGCCTACATGTATCTCCTGCATTTCTCCAGTGCCAAGGCTCTGTGCTTCCTACACCCTCTCCCCTCAAATACCCTCCAGATCTCACCTACCTTTCCTGGATGCATTCACTTTGTTACTGCTCTAACAAATTTTCATAAACTTCATGACTTAGAATAATACAAATATATTACCTTATAGCTCTCTAGGTCATCAATCTGACACAAGGGAAACAACTAAAATAAGGTGTGTGCAAGGCTTCTAGAAATTCTAGGAACAAATTCATTTCCTTGCCCTTACCAGCTTCTTGGGGTATCCACATTCCTTGTCTATGGCTCCTTTCTTCCTTCTTTTTTTAAATTTTATTTTGAAGAGAATAAAATCAAACAAAACAGAGCAGAATAAAACCAATCAAAACAAAACAATGAAAGTGATACAGGATTTCAAAGCAAGATAATAGAAAATCAATAATGATTACTACAATATATCTTGCTGTCTTTGAAATAGCTGCCCATGCCATTAGATATAATAAAATCAAACAAAACAGAATAAAATCAAACAAAACAATGAAAATGATACAGGACTTCAAAACAAGATAATAGAGAATCAACAATGGTGACCACAGTCAGAAGGAAAATGGAAACTCCCCATAGTTGCTATATTGCATATCGTTATCCTCTAAATAGATGCTCAGACTACCACTTTAGGCCTATAAAGTCAATCAAACACTAAACACTGAAAGCATTAACCCATTTTATTTTTTTTACTTCAATAACTATCATCTCAGCCAGTGTTTCTCCAGAGCAGTTAGTTGCTTATGGGGCAGGGGGGGTCGTCTCTTCCTGTCTCCCAGCCCACCTGCTGGCTCACAGGAAGGGGCCGACTTCTTGTTTCTCCTCCTGGCAGCCCACGTGGCTCCCACTCCTTTCTTTCTTCTTTAGAGATAGCAGCATACTGTATCTCTGACCCTGTTTCTAAAGTCACATCTTTCTCTGACATAGCCAGAAAAAGTCTGAAGGTGCCTTGGTCATAGAATTTGTGAATCCTTTTGCTTTTGTTCTAAACAAGAAGAGTAAATAAATAGTAAACATAAATGACTCAGAGTCCTTTATGTCCTCTAGTTTCAGCTAGTACTATGAGACTGCACCAGTCACTTCCAGATACTTGTTCCACCTTGAAATGAAAGAGATTTTACATGGTTACACCCACCTCTCAGTTCAGGCTCCTTCTGACATAGTTTTACTGGACAAGAACAAAGGTCCACTTTTGCATTTACACCTTTGATGTAATAAAGAAGCAAAAATATATCAAGGCTGATTTCATATATGAATGAGCCATCATAGATTCTGTACAAATACATATTTTTATGTGAAATGCAAATACACATTTTTGGACAAAAGGAGGGAGGAAGAGGTTGTTTATTTCTTTTTCAGAAGTCCTTGCCTATTTCATATTTAAATATTTTTTTCATTTTTCTAAAGATGGAGCAGCTTGTGCAGAAGCTAATCTATGAGTGTATGTTGTACTTAGTTGAAAGAGTGGTAAATGAAAGCCACAGTTTTGAGTCTAGTGATGAAACTCTATTCCCCTCTGTAGGATAAGTAACTACTGTATTACATACTTTTTCATTCTTCTGTAGAATCATATACAGCACCCAGTGGCTAAGGCTGGAAGAAAGGTGGCACAAGCGGTTTTTCAGTTCAGAAGAAGTGAGGGACCCTCTTGTACAATCTACATTTAACTTTGGATATGGCGGTGTAAAGAAAAAAAGAGAAAAGTTTCCATACATAAAAGTTTCTTCTCCTAAGAAAAAGAAGTAAAACTATTTTCCACAGCACATCTGACTCTCTGGCACTTTATATTGTATAATTCAATTTTCTTTTTTTGGTACTGGGACTTGAACTCAGGACTTTGTGCATGCCAGACAGGCACTTATGCTGCTGAGTTATATCCCTGGTAAAACTCAATTTTTTATAAAAGTATAAATAAGTTTTCTTTTCACCAAAAAAAAATAGTTTTCTCTTTTAAAGACTCATCTGAGTTTATTGTACTCATTGGAATAGCCCAAATACTCTCTCCATTCCAAGGGATTAAGTCCTAAGATTTAATCACATCTGCAAAGTCCCTTTCGTTATGTAAGATAACATATTCACAGAGTTTGGGATTAGGATGTGGACATTCAGGGGTGCATTAGTCTCTCTATCACACTGGTCCAGCTCAAGGAGCCCTCACTACCCAGGAAGCCTCCTCTCCACTGTCCCAAGCTCTCCCTGTGCTTGGTCAAGGTTCCCATGGGCTTCTGTAGTCTTCCCCCAGGAAACTCTTACTACCCTGAAATATAATTGCTTATCAATTTGCACTTAGTACTTGTAATAAATTTCAAGTTCCAATAGAATAGGGACAGGAATTGTCCTAGGAGCACTCAGCTCCTAGGATAGTGCTCAAAAAAATATTTCAGAGAGAGAAACTTTTCTATGACACATGATGTTGTGGTTGATACATTGTGTCAACTTGAGAAGTTTAGAAGTTTAACTGAGAGACTCAGCAGGGATTCAGGGTTCATTCTTTGTAAATATCCTCATCCTGTGCAAAGGAGGGCAAGGAGATTTTGTGAGCGCTACATCTGCCCTGGAGGGGGGTGTGTGGCCTGCATACACTATAAGGGGGGAGAAGAGACTTATTTTCTCACTTTTACTCTGGCTGCTTTTGCTCTGGCTGCTGCCTTGAAGTGTTGCCCCAGTGCCATGCCACCCTACCTTGGAGTCAGCTGATTATGGACTGAAGCCTCCAAAAACTGTAAGCTAAATAAACCTTTCTTTCCCTAATTTTGGGTGTCCGGTGTTTTGTCTCAGCAAGGAGAGAAAGTAACCAACATACATGACTTTCTATACTGAATTGCATTCTGGCCATATGACTGCTTCTTAAATTTGGAACCTATTAATCCATCCTCCAGGAGTCCCAACCATCAAAACCAAAGGGGATCTTAGAATCCAGGCAGCTCACTTTACTGCAAAGAAAACTGAGGCCTAGAGGGTGGAGGTATCTTTCCCAGAGTTACACAGCTGCTTTGTGACAGGGCCAAGACCAAAGCCTAGGTGTCCTCACACCAAGTCTGGTGCCCTGAATTCAGACAACATCTGCCTTTCAGCAGCCTGAGACCTGCTACCCTTACTCCTGCAACCTGGCCTTGCATACGTTGCCCTAACTTGCCAAGCCTGGATCCAGCACATGGCATGGGGGACGAGGCCCTATTTTCTTCTCTTCAGATGTGTCTATGCACTTGTGTATCTACATGTATAGGAATGGAAGCAGTGACCCAAAAGCCCTCTACAGCTGACACAGGAAGATAGGGTGTGGCTAAAATTGGCTGATGAAGGAGGCATGATGAAATCCCAGGACACATGTGCAGAAAAGTTCCCAAAACTTTCCATGTGGACTTCTTTGGAGAACTTGAGCAGGTTTTCCAAAGGATGGTCTAGACCTGATATCAGCCTGAGAACAGGGTGATACAACAAGGACTGTCCCCAGTATGTTTTTGCCACTGTGTTCTCTCTTGCATGGTGGCCCACCCTCATGCTGTAGGGTGTGTTTCTTTTCCTGCTTTTACTTGGCCCAAACTTGTTCTGCAGAGCCTGTATCTTTTTCTACCTTTAATAAAACTGCTATTCTTTGTGCTTGTCTTGACTAATTCTTTGCTCAGGACAGAATGAAACTAGAAACTACCTCCAGAAGGAGACTTCAGCATCCCAAAACCTGGTAACACTAAGATACATTGCTAGATCCCTAAGAAATATTTCCAGACTTCAAATGAGGACCAAAACCTTTAATCTCCTTTTATCATGATTGTTGTTATGAGTTTATCGTTTATAAAATGCTTCCTGTTTAAGACAGCAAAATGAGCAAAGCTCAGAGCAGCAGCAGCTGGGGAGATGCCAGGGACACTGATGATAGGAAATGCCTTCAGTTTTAAAAAGTTGCTAGATTAGGAGGTGGAGATATGGTCCAATGGCACAGCGCCTGCCTGGTAAGCACAAGGTTGTGAGTTTGATCTCTGGTACAAAAAAAAAAAAATAAACAAAGTTGCTGGATCAGTTCGAAAACCAGGGGCTTTGACCCAGAATTACCACATACCCTTAGTGTATGATCAACTTCTAGCTTTATATTTGCTCCACGATGACATGAATAATGCAAGATATCTTTGGAAAAGGATATCAACTGCTATAAAATCTGCAAGTTCTTAACTTGGATGAATTTGGTTGGCAGGACAAAGAATTTGGCAGATTTCCCTGGGATCTATAATACTATCAATGCCCACCAGGAGTCTGGGATGGTTCCAGCCAATCATGGAAGCGTTTAAGAGACTCAGCAAAGAGAGGAACCTTTATCCAGGTTTCTCACGCATATACCTCCCTAATTGCAGGTGATTTTGCAGTCTGTGTTGGACTCTTTGTAAAAGAGGCTGTGAACAGTATAACAGTTAAGCAGGCAGCTGGCGTACACACCAGCACACATCGCACTCCATGTGCACCACTGGGCATGGCTGCAGCGATGCTATGGAGGTCGGGGAAGGCTGTCCCCGGGGGCAGCGCCTGAATTACAAGGATCGCTTTGGAGAACAGCGTCCCCCTCCCCCGAATCACTAAGGTAAAATAGTGAAATGTAGCTGGGAACAAATAGACCGTTTCCTAAGTGAACTAGTCTGTTACCATTAGATTTTTCCCAATAGTGTGGGTGTATCCATCGCTACCAAAGGATGGCCTGTCATGAAAATGCGACTTATCGATGTCCACGAGAAATATTAAGTTCTAATATCTCCGTTCAGAAGAAGGGACAAGTGTGGAATGCATTCTATGGGGAGAGAAACTATTAAAATAAGTAACGCACTTTGTATAACTCTTGTGCAACCTATACGTTGCTCTTACTTTCCTTTGTTTCAAATTTACCTTTTGAAGAAATGTTTCATTCTTTACATTACAACCCTCTGAATGTTTGAAATTATTGTATTTTCGGATTTTAAAAACCCCTTAGATCATTTATTCTGCATTCATTCAATATTTAATTTTTTAAAAGGCAGCAAGATGGAACAAGGTGAACGTTAATAACACAGGAAGGCTAACAAGTCACACCAAATTGTAATAGCTGCCTTTACTTTTTCTTGCTTGGTCGGGTTTGAGAAATACCTGCTATTCCCTTTTCTTGCTTGGTCGGGTTTGAGAACTGCTTGCCTGTCCCTTAAACGGCAGTCACCAAGCCGAGGTGAAGGTGGGTCTTGTTGCCTTGGCGATAGTGAGGTTGGTCTGAGAAGCGGCTTGGCCAACCAATAGAAGCCAGAAGGGGCGGGGTCCGCTCGGTCTGATGCAGCTGCGGCGGGGCTTGCAGGTTTGTGGACGAGGCTTTGGGGGAGGGGTTCGGGGGCTAGCAGGGTCTTCGGGGTCCCGGCCCGGCCCGAAGTCCCCGGGAGAGGGTGGCGGTGGCTTTTGCTGTGGGATTAGGGACCCCATACCTTGCACCTGGAGTTTCTGTCGGCCGGAGCGCGGAGGAGCTGCCAGACGGCGGAGGTGGAGATGGCGGAGTACTATGGGACGCGACGCGAGGGTCAGAGGCGGGCCCTGCCGGAACATCCGGGGGCTCCTGAAGGCCGTATCTCGGCCCCGGCTCTGCCGGTTGCATGGCATGGCCAGTGGGGAGCGGGAGAGTTGGGAGAGAGGGAAAGGCGCGTTTGGCGACCCGGTGTAAGAGGCCGTGGTGTGTTGGAGCGCTGCCCCATTTCCACGTCCTGGCGAGAAGATTTAGGCTATGCTGTGCCTCTTTCTCCGTCTCCGACTCCATGGCGCTTTTTTTTTTTTTTTTTTTTTTTTTCAGTGTTTGGTCCTGCTAGCCCAGCAAGCCTGATAAGCATGAAGCTCCTGTCTCTAGTGGCTGTTGCCGGGTGTTTGCTGGTGCCCCCAGCTCAAGCCTACAAGGTGAGGGAGGTGATTCGGCAGCACCTCGAGCACTAGCTCCCTGCCTGCAGGGCTCCCACCAGGTAGCTGGGTCCTCATTCACTCATTGGAGAGGGGGCAACCTCTTGGGCACAAGCTGCAGGGAGAGGTAGGGTGGTGCACAAGGCACAGACGTTCTAGGAGGAGACTGACCCGTGATGGAAATCCAACAAGAAAGTTTGGGAAAGTTATCTAAATTCTCCCTACCTCCTCCCGGGTAAAATGGTAGTGGTTAGATCTGCTACTCAGCTTGGGAGAATCAAATCACACAGCAGTGCAGTGCAAAAGTGTGCCTCGAGTGTAAAGTCCTATACAGATGCAAGTTTCTGTTATGACAGGGACCCACCCAAGTGGTGGACTTCGGAGATAACTCTCTTTCCCTAAGGGTAGAGGACCAGGAGCTTAATGTGGGCGGGTCTGTGGAAGCTGAGAGTCTGAAGATCATCAAGGTTTTGAAGAATGCTTGAGTCAAGATTTGCTTCTGTTCCCTCCAGGAAATGCGTAATTGTCATGCTGTCTTTTACCCATTCCAGAGGGGGAGAACTTTCAAAGGAATTGCTTGAGTATTTCCATGGGAACTGTACACTTTTTCTTGTTCGCCCCTACCCTTTTCTTTCCCCCAGTCCTAACCTAGGAAGTTAGAGATAGGATTAGAGGAAGAGGCTAGACTGCCAGCCCACAGGACAGAAGTACAAGTGTGGGTCTAAGTGTACAGGACTGTCACTTTGCTCACCACACATCCTCCGCAGCACCCCACTTAGGGAATGGCAGCCTAAGTAGATTCCTGTAGTCTTATTTGCCACCTGTACAGTTTCTGTCTTGAGGACCCCATGATGTAGCATCCTCCTTTGCCGAACTTGAGCATACTGAGCAGAGAACTAAAATGTCTACCTTTGCTGGAATCCTAAAATTCTAGCCTTGCTAGTATCTGAATGCACAGGAATCCTTTCTTCCTGATACATAATTTCTCTTCCAGAGTTCCGAAGATATCCGGTGCAAATGCATCTGTCCACCATACAGAAACATCAGTGGGCACATTTACAACCAGAATGTGTCCCAGAAGGACTGGTAAGACATTGCGCATGGGCTAGCTCTTCCTTACTACACCTAATTGAAGTGGTGGGTGTTTTAGTATTCTTGGATCCCCTTGAGGATAAGCTTATTTCCCATTACTATGGAGAGTCTTACAAAGAAATACTTTTGTTCGTAATCAGCAGAAACAGGACCTAAAAGTCTTGAATTCCAACTGAGGTGTTCCTGGTTAAAGAACTAGTTTTGAATATGGGTTTTTTATTGGTACATGCAATATGGTCAGTCAAGGCTTGCTTCTGTTCCCTCCAAGGAATTCCTGTTGGAAGAGGTAGGTAATATGACTATAAATAAGTCCCCAGCTTATGGATGAGTTCTGTTCAGGAGGATGTTCATAAGTCAAATTCATTGTAAGTCTGACACAATAGTCTTACACACTTTTGACACGAGCATAGTACAGTGTAAAACATGAAAACACCAAACACACAAAACTTCTGCAAATAGACTATTTTAACTTTTATAGTTACCTTAAAATGGTGATACAGTACATTACAACTGTAAATAAACTACTTTTGCAGTTGCCTTAAAATGGTAAGGTAGACATGTATGATGTTTCCATGATTTGTTTGCATCTATGAATGTTCATAATATGAGGTCCGCTCCTATCTGTAAAAGTCGATACCTTGACTGGTCATAAACTGGGGACTTACTATGCGATATTCAATGCTTTTTCAAAACTACTCTACTTGTGTGTTTTTCTGTGCTAGTTTTACAGCAGCCGTATAAGATCAATTGGAAATGGGATGGATATAGTTCCTATTTTATAATTGCATAGACTGAAGCCCCCAAAAAGAAATTGTACTCCTGGAGACTTGAAAGCATTTCTTATAACTTCCTTTTAAAAAACAGAAGATGGGCAAGATGGTGTGTGCCTGTGATCCCAGCATTCTGGAAGGTTGAGGGAAAAAAATCACAAGCTGGAGCCCAGCTTGAGCACTTTAGCAACTCAGCAAGCCCTATGATAGAAAAAGGAGTGAGGAGGTAGTTCCATGTGAAGGCCCTAGGTTCAATCCCAAAGAGAGAGAGAGAGAGAGAGAATGAATACAACCAAGAATTAATCAGAAAATGGAGGCCAACTTGGAAAAAGAAAATTTCAGCACATTGTCCCAGAAGGAATGCTTTAAAGAACTGGACATAGTCTGAAGAGGAGAGGGCCTTGAAATACATGGTGCTCCCCAGGACCAGGGAAGGGCTGGTGTTCTGCAGGAGGTGGGGCATATAGGATTAGGTATTGTGGAGATCATATATTCAGTGTGGTTTCTTGGTGTAGAATGGGGGCCAGTGGATGAAAGCTTCAGGGAAACCATAACCATGAGTTAGGGGAACACTTCTATTCCAGGTAGTTTCAGGACTGGGAAGCCCCATCCTTGGAGCGAACAGAGCACAGATGGGGCAAGGTCACTGGAGAAGGAACAACATGGGATGGGCCCTTGGTCAGTATTGCCTCTGCTTGGTTGTGCATTAGGATCGTCTGGCAAGCTTTGAGAAAATACAGACTCCCAGCACCTTCCTCCCTACCTAAGATTATGTTCAGCAAATATGAGTAGGGAGAGGTAATAACCTTTAAAGTAGTTCTTTAGGAGCTCATGATACAGTTGATTGCGAGTAATGTTTGAGACTTTTGAAACTAGTTAGATTTCTAACCCTTAAGATGATCTATCTGTGACAGACTCTGGAGCTGTCCTTCCTGGCTTCCAGTGTAGCTTTGCCACTTGTTACTTGTGTGACAAATTACTGAATCTCCACTGTTTTTGTTTTTTTTTTTTTCCTTATTTTTAAAATGGTGACAAGCTGGGCATGGTGGCGCACGCCTTTAATCCCAGTACTTGGGAGGCTGAGGTAGGAGGAGCATTGTGAGTTCGAGGCTGGCTTGGGCTACAATGCGAGCGAGGCCGGCCTGAACTACATATTGCAACCCTTCCTCAAAAAACTAGGGCTGGGAGTTTGGCCCAGCGGCTTACACACCTGCCTGACAGGCGCAAGGTTGTGAGTTCAATCCCTGGTGCTACAAAAAAAAAAAAAAAAAAATGGTGACAATGTTTTGAATGTCAAGGGTGTATGTATGTTTATTTGTGCATGCACATGTAAGTATAGTCAGTATTAGAACAATGCCTAGCACATAATAAGCACTACATGTTAGTCATTGTTATTTTTATTAATATATCATCATGCCTTCCTAGTGGCCACATTATCAAATTTACACTGTAGCCCTTGGACTGCTCCCAAAGAACTAGCCTGTGTTTTCTGCTTTTCCTGTGCTGATGGATTTACAAAGTCCTGAGACATAAAAGACCTAGAAAGGACTCCATTGACATCCTTCCAGCCACCCATCCATCTATGTCTTATCTTTATGTATATTTCAAATAGTAAAGACATTCATGGGGTCTTTTAGTCCCAGCTGGCTAACAAGGGTACATTCCTTGCCCTGTACAAACAGGCACTGGCAGATTTTAATAGCACTGTCGCCACACTGGGCTTATGGTATGGCCTGAAAACCCAAACTTGGATGCCCAGGGGACAGAGTCTAGATCACTGCAGCTGTCATTTCTTTTTTCCTTCTCCTTAGAAGTCAGAATGAGGGAGCTGCCTGATGAACAACCTTATCCTCTTAAGATAGTTCCATTAAGCAACAGGGTGGAAACAGGCTGTGAGGTAAGATGCCAGGATTTGGGGACCCAGCACCATTGGCAGTGTATGAAAGTCACATGCTTGTCTGGGGCCCCTCAGAGTGACATTGATACTAGCACCTCAGTGCCAGGGCCAGAATTGGAGATCACTTTGATTGGGTCTTCAGGCCTCTGCCATGTTTTCATTCTGTTGTCACATGGGTCCCCTGCTGGAAGGGCACTTGTCCCCTTCCCTCTGATAATGCAGGGCTCAGTTGTCAGGTTTAATGGCCAAGCCAAGTGTGTTCCTGTGTTGTGGATCTTCTGCCATCTAGTGTGAAGAGTTTATAATCACATGAGTATAAAAAGGCAGAAGCCCCAGCAGTACTGCCCCATTGGTGAGTCTGCAAGATATGTTACAGAGATAGTCCCAGAGCAGGAAGGAACTTAATAGCTTGATTAGTTTATTGCCTTTCAAACTTGCTAATATAGAAATCTTCTACAAACACAATCTGTTTTGGGTACAAAATGCATAAATGAAATCAGAATTGCCCTGGCCGAGTGGTCACTCAGCCCCTCCTCATTGCCATCCTCCTGTAGCGCTCCCTGTGCCATCCCAAAAGGGCAGTTTGAAAGATGTGAATTGAGTCAGCCTCCATCCTAAGTGAGGAAATCGAGGCCCACTACAATCACAGAGTAAGTTGATGAGTGGAGAATTAAACCCCACTTAGCATTCTCTTTAACCTGCTCCCCTTTATATCCTCTGACCAGTCCATGGGGTCTTCTATGACTGATCCCCAAAAGGTCAACAAGAAAAAATTGAGGGTTTCACTGATTCCTAGGAGACCCAGAGCACAGAAATACAGAAGCTCCTCATTGCTGGCCCCATTACTCAGTTACAGCCTGTTTCCCTGGCTAGCAGGATTCCACATGGAAGAACTCAGCTGACCTTGCCTGCTGCCCCTAACACTGCACTTTGGCCTTGGGAAGCGGGGATCGCAGATCCTGCGGTAGCTGCAGTGCAGCCTTCCAAACTTAGGATCACATGTGACTCGGGACCAAGAGAAATTTGGTTCCCCAGAAGCTTGTGGAGACTTCCTAGAGAAAGAAAGGTGACAGTCCCACTGGGCTGGAGTAACAGCCATTCACACTGGCCCTGTCCATCAGCTTCTCCCAGAGGAGGAAAGCATGTACAAGGCCTGAAGGTGGAGCCTTTAGGTACAGTGAGGAGACCTATTCCTCGTGGGGTGCAGTGTGGGGAACTGGTACCCACATAGAATATCAGAGGTCTGGTTAAACTCATGGATGCCACACATGGAACTTCTCGGGGAGCAGAGTCTTTTGAGGGCCTCCCACTGTTACTTCAACATAGGATCTTCACATCCCCACCCTTAATGCTTCTGCCAAAAAGCCACCCTGATAGCACAGATCCTGTGCTGTGCTTGGCGCTTTCAGAACTTCTGGTAGCACCATGGCATCTCACTGGAGAGGACAGGCCCAGGACACTGACACTTGGTGACAAAGTCAAGACAGCCTAGACCTGGCTGTCCACTGCAGCATGACGCAGGGATGCTTGCATCCCTGAGGCCAAGGACCTGGATTGGTGTCTTTGGCTTCAACGTCATGGTGGAGTTGCCACTTTGCTCTCCTGATCCCATTACCCTTTGCGTTTATTTTGTTTTTGTTTTCTTAATGCCGGGAACTGAACCCAGGGCCTTTCATGTGCTAAATAAGCCCTGTATCACTGAGTTACATCCTCAGCCTTTTTTAAAATTTTGAGACAGTGTCTGGATGACTTGCCCAGGCTGACCTTGAACTTGCAATCCTTCTGCCTCAGCCTCCCAAAGGCTGAGTTTATAGGCCTGTGACACCATGCATACCTTTTTTTCCCTTTTTTTAATTGCAAGGCCTGCCATCTTTAGTCCACTTTGCCCAGGAGCACTGCCAAGTGACAATGGCTACAGGGGCTTACTCTTAAAGCATGTATGTGTTTGGCTGCTGCTCACTCACTAAGCCAGGGGCAGAGGTCAGACCGTGAGCTGAGTCCTCACAAAGTGGAGAGAGTAGGTGGCAGAGCCATGCGTTCCTAGCAGGAGTGAGGGAGGTGGCTACTGCAGAAGACAGGGCAGCAGGTCAGCCTGGCTGGAGGGTGCAGAGTGGGGTAAGGAGTGGCAGAGGTGGGGCTGGGTAGGTGGGCAGTGCTGGAGGGAGGTGATCAAGACCCAGCAGAGCAGTTTAGTTTGTTTGCCAGAGGAGTGTCGATTTCACACCGGAAAATGGTGCAGTGGGAATTCCATGTTGGTATAGTCACCGACCACTAAGGAGAGGTGTATTGGGCATGGCCACACGAGAGATGGGACAGCTGAGGAAGAGATGATGAGAGCCTCAGCTGAGCCACAGCAGAGGGAGAGAATGGAAAAGATAAACTTGATTTTATTTCGCTTTTTGGTACTGGGGATTAAACTTCAAGGCCTTCACACTGAGCTACGATCTCAGCCCTCACCACCACCCTTATTTTTTTTTTATTCTGAGAAAGTGTCTCACTGAGTTACTAAATTGCCCAGGCTGGGCTCAAACTTTCAGTCCTCTTGCCTTGACCTTCCAGAGTTCTGGGATTGGCTACAAGAGCGATTTTAGAGGTTTGTAAGGCATTTGGTGGATTCACAGCTGAAGGAAAAGCAGTGTCAAAGATGAGTTGCGGGGTTTGCCTTGGCCAGCAGAATGGATGCTGGAGGTGTCCTCTGCTGTTAGAAACATGGACCGTGGAGCCAGGGTACAGGATTTGGATCCGTAGGCAGAGCACGTTGGTGCAAGTGTGGCACTGTGGCTCCTCAGGATACTCAGAAGAGAAAAGGGGGTCTGGCAAGAGAGCCTAACCTACACACCAGCTTCTTTACAGAAAGCTTTGGGACAGCTGAGGCCCCCAGGGAGAGATTAGCATGAGAAGGCAGCAGAGGGCAGGGCTGTGGGGACTGCTGACACATTGGTGTGGGCACTGGAGGAGCAGTTGAGAGTGCCCCACAGTCCCCCATAGCCCCTTGTCTTTCGCAGCAACTGCCTGCACGTGGTGGAGCCCATGCCGGTGCCCGGCCATGACGTGGAGGCCTACTGCCTGCTGTGTGAGTGCAGATACGAGGAGCGCAGCACCACCACCATCAAGGTACCTTCACCCTGATCCCTGTGGTGCGCACGCCATCTGAGACCGCACCTATCCTAGTCCCACAGTCTCTGCTTTATTCTGTGGGATGCCCTTGAGGCTGCTCCTATGCAAACACAGGGTCCCCTAGCCACACTTCTGGAGCTGTCTCCTCTGATGTCTTCCCAGTGGTGCCCATCTAGTGACAGGTGGGAGTCATGGGACAGTGGCTTGAGACTGGTTTTTGCTCTCCTTCTTTCCAGTTTTTCCTTCCTCTCTCTCTGTGCATTCTATATCTCTCTTTTGGGTGCCTCCTGTGTTTGTGCCGTGCTGGGGTAGAGCAGGTAGCCTGCCCTCCTGTAGCTCACGGTCTGACCTGCGACCAGTCCACGGAGCTGTCAGACAAGCGCTGGTATTGGTTACTGGTACCTGAGCTCCTTTACTTTCCCCTGAGCCCTGTGCTCAGCAGCCATTTGGGTAAACTCAGGAGAGAGGTGACAGCACAGCCACCACCGTAGGGAACGAGGAAGGAGGCCACAAGGTCTGTCTTCATCTTTCTCATCACTGAAACACAACAGCTGACACCTACAGCTCTGAGGAGGAGAGGTTTATTTTGGTTCACGATTCAGACTGGTCAGCTGAGTCCCAAGAAGAAACAGCATGGCAGAGGGGCTGGGCAGGGGAAAGCTGCTCACGTGATGGCAGCCAGGAAGCAGAGGGTGAGGAAGGGAGCTGGGGAGGGAGGTGAACCTTTGCAGGTCACACCCCCAGTAACCCACCTTTTCTGACCAGACCCCACTTCCTAACAGCAGGCTAACTGTGAGCCCCTGTAATCCAATTGCTTTATAAAACCATGAGGCTTTAGGGACCATTTTAGATCTAAACCATAACAAGGTCTCTGTCCCTTCCCCTGCTAGCAAGCAAGACTCAACCAGAGGCCATGAAGCCACCTTCCTGTTTTTAAGCTTATTTTTGCTTGTCCTCTGGTAAGTGTAGAAACCGCATCAGCAAATAACCCTTATGAGTTTCAAGATGCTGCTGTATCCTCCCTCAGGCTCCAGCTTCTGAGACATGATTGGAGGGGAGGTGGGTTTCCTGGCATTCCTCCCTGCCTGCCCCAGGGAGCCCTTGCTCTTCCCCGAGCTATGAACGCCTTGTTCTCATCCTTCAAATGGAAAGCAGCTCTCTGCAACCCACAGCGTTTCCTCGTAAGTTGCGCGGGCCACACTGTGTCCATCCTCCTGCTATTGAGCCATCCCTTTCTGGAGTCTCACCACCTCTGAGCTTGCTCCAGTGGGCCTGACCCTCTGGAGAGCAGATGTCTGAGACTTTCAGTTTGGAGCCAGATGTTGCCTCTCGCTGTTTACCAGGGTAGGGACCTCATGAGACACAACCTCCTAACCCCTCCCGTTTCCTACCGGTCCTTTTACCTAGAGCCCAACCCCTTTTCACCTAGAACAGACGCAACCCCCATTCTCCTTGCCTGTCCTGGGTATAGACAAGAGGTGTGATTATTCACCCTCTTTAGAGAGGCATGAACACTGGTGTTTCGGTCCAGAGGAAGATGGGCGTGTTGAACTTGACTGATAACTAAGTCCGGCAACAAATTTGAAAGACCTGAGATTCTCCTTTTATTTTTATCCCACTTTACAGTCAAATCAAAAGCTAGCAGTGGTCAAGTGTTGTGGAGGTAAAAAGGCATTTGAGATGAAGTCGGCACATCTGGTTCAGATTACAGCTTGACTAGCCTTGGGCTCTCAGGTGAATTATGTAGCTTGGGGGTTCTCAGTAAACTGTTACTGCCCCCTCCCAGGGGCATTTTGAGATGAGTGAAGATGCTTTTGTGGTCCCAGTAACTGAGAGGCATTATTGACATCATTATAAGGAATATGGGAGCTGAACGTCATGGAGGATCCCACTTGAAATGCCCACAGCACCACACTGAGAAACACCCACATAGCCTCATTAAGCCTGACCTTTCTGTAAGATGATTTTTCTAGCTTGGGATGGCCCTCCCCTTCCCTCAGGGAGGGTGGGTTGGCCTCAGCCCTCCAGTGCACAGCCTTTTGTCCGTCTGTCCCTCCCTACACAGTGGCACACCATGTGGGGGCTTTGTACCCTCCCAGGACACAAGCCACCTACCCTGTCACCCCACACAGTGAGCCCACATACCCAGGCTTGCTTTTCCTGGCCTCTGCCCTCCAGCCTCTCCACCTCATTCTTACAGCCAGGTGGAATCTGCTCCCCCTCCCCCATGGTGGAAGCCTCTGGGAGCCCATCTGCTATCTTTATGCCTGTCAGAGCACTCACTATGGGACTGCCTTGGGTAGGACACAGCTGGTCAGCCGGTGTGGGTCATCCCTGTCCCTTCCTGCTGCTCTTGCCCTCCACACCATGCCACCTCCTGGTCCTTCCTGGTGCAGCCCTTGAGGGGTCACCATCCACAGAACCCAGATGGAACAAGACCAGAAACGGATTTCTGGTCCTGAATGTTGGTTGGTTCACATGAATGATGAATGTTGGTTCACAGGGTAAGTTGTGTCTCCCTCAGGTCATCATCGTCATCTACTTGTCTGTGGTGGGGGCCCTCTTGCTCTACATGGCCTTCCTGATGCTGGTGGACCCTCTCATTCGGAAGCCAGATGCTTACACTGAACAACTGCATAACGAGGAAGAGAATGAGGTAACAGGGCCTGGTTCCAGCATGCCTTAGGGCAGAACCCAGAAGAACGTCCCCCGGATTGGTGTCCCCCATCCTGCCTCATGCTCCAGGATTCCCTCATGTCACCCTGACTCATCAGGGCACTGTCCTCTGTGCACCCAGACGAAGCTTCAGGTGGCCCTAAATTTCCTGAGACAGCGCACAGCCTCAGTGCACAGGAGGGAGAGCTGTGTCTCCCTGGTACGCTGCATTGCTGGGCAGAGGGAAGTGAGCTAACCAGGGCCAGCCACGGGTGCAGACTTAATATCCTGCTTGCTTAGACCTGGGTAGACTTGGAGGCCTCAGTTTATTCTGTGGGTCAGTGCTTGCACAAATATCTGTGGCAGCAATGGTGGACGTATGCACAGTGTCATGGTGGGCTGGTTGTATTGCAAGCTGTGCAAGGTTTGCCATCACTGGTCTGTTGCTCTGTGGGGCTGGAAACTAAGGTAGGACTGTAAGAGCCAGAGGAGTGAGGCTGTGCACATGTGAGGAATTTGAGCATCAGGGATAGGATAGGCATCCAGGAATATCAGCAGGTAGAGCTGGTTGGAAAGGTTAGGCCAGATTAATAAATGCCTCAAAGGTCAAGCTGTGAAGTTTTGACTTTAAGTGACAAGGAAAGTGATGAGTCCCCGACACCAAGCAGCCTGAAAACCCTATCTGCAGGATGGCCTGTGTGACTGAACTCTGTCCCTAGGCCTCGTTGCTGGAATATACTCCCGTCTGTTGCAAAGTGAGTAAGATCTCACTCGTATGTATCCAATATCCAAAGGAGCACCTAGTGAGGACCTACCTCAGTTATGTTCTAGAAGATTTAGTTGAAGAAACTTGGAGATATTTAGCTTGAATGAAACAAAACAAACTCAAACAGGTGCCCGCCAGTTGTCTGCAGGTATCTGTAGAGCAGAGTCTACCCCTCCCCAATCCCACAGGTGGGTGTTAGAGGGAGGTTTAACAGGATAGTGTGAGATGGAGTCTGGCACACAGCGTGGTCTCATGGAGTGGGTGGGCTCCCTTATAAGGTGGTGAGTTGTGGGTCGCTAGAGGTAACCAGGCATAGGCTGAGCTGCCCTTGGGCAGTTAGAGTTGAAAGGTTTTCTGGTCCTGGCTTGGAGGTAGGAAAGGGCAAGTTCCCCATCAGAAAGAGACTTGGGGCCTTGGGTGTGCATGAAGCTGCTGAGGTGGTTTGGATCTGGACCAGCGTAGGCTGGGAGGACAAGGGCAAGTTGAGGAAGAGAGGGAGGCCCAGCTGCTCCCTCTGACCTTGCTGCTTCTCCTGGGTATGTGCCTGGACTGTTGCTAATCTGTCCCCAGCCTCCTGCTGGCATGAATCTGGCCAAAGGGGCTGGGGCCTGGAAGGTGGTGGGGCTGGCAGTTGGGTGGTCCATGCTCAAGAGGAAAGCCTGCGAGCCTACCCAGTTATTAATGTAGAGTAATAGCACCTCTGATAAGGTGGGAACATTGCTAATAAACACTCAGCGATTAGGGGTAATGTGCTAATTGCAGCCCTGGCCGAGGAGTAATTGAGAGAGGCAGCCGATGATTACATGGCCTGTGCTGCGATTTCCCTGGAATGCATGACTCTCGGGCACAGCCTTCTTGTGTCTCCTGCCATCCTAAGTATGGAGCCAGAGGAAGGGCAGTTGCCGTCTCTGGGTCTGAGCCCACTCTCTTTCCTGCAAGAGACCTGGGTGCTCCTCACTTGGAGTTTGTCTGTGGGCGGCCTCGGAGGAAGGAGGGCTTAGGTTTGGTCAATCTCATTCTGGAAGCACGACCTAAATCAGAGGGTGGATGTCTCCTGGGTGGGTTTGGCCTGGGGTGGCTGTGGTTAAAGTCCCTGTGTTTAATCACATAGAAGGGTGCCTGTGAGGATGTGGGCTGTCATGGCAGCACTGAGCTGGAGCTGGCGAGCCCGTGCCCCATCTGCAGAGGAGAGTCCTCGCTGCATGGATGGGGTCCCACCTCTCCCACTCAGAGGCTCAAAAGAGTTGTATAAAGTTGTGTTCAGTCTCTCTGAGACCCTGACTGGGAGTGCAGCCAGCTCTGGCTGATGGCACACTTACGTGTGGGGGCTGGGGTGGGATGGAGATCACTGGGTGGGTTAGGAAGTACTCTATAGTCCATTGGATTGGCATTGCCTCTGTATTTTCTTGCCCTCGGTGATGCCATGTTTCCCAGCTGCAGGTGCCTGTGGTCCAGCAGCTGTGCTTCTCTCCTGTATTCAGGCATCCCATAGGTGGTGCTGTGCTCAGAGTTGCACAGACCCAGTCTGCCTGCAGACAAAAGCCAGGATAGCCAAAGCCAGGTGCATGGGCAGGCACGTGAAGGTTATTGGTAAGATCTGACTTTGTTACCTAGGCAGTCAGGTGAGGAAGCAGAGTACTTTGGAGGAGCCTCTGGATTAGACATGGGGAAGTTGCCCTGCCCTTTATGCTGGTCAGCAAAGGCAGGCTTCCTGGCAGAGGGAGCCCTTCAGAGCTGGCTCAGAGGGTAAATGGGAGAGGGAGTGCTGATTGCAGTAGAAGGATGGCGGCCTTAGGCTAGAGAGAGAGCCAAGGGTCTCATCTTAACAGTGACCAATGACACTGGTCTTGGACAGTGAGGATGGTCTACTGCCCACTTAGTGCACCTAAGGAAGGGACATGAGGGGTTGGGGACCAGAGAGAGTCCCAAGGTCTCCCAGCTGTGCGGTGGCAAGGGCAAGGCCTAGAGCTTTTTCGTAAGAAGGAGACAACAAAGACCAGGTGTCCCAGGACTGGAAGGACCTAGCTTTCACCCCCAAAAGGAGGAAAGTAGGAATATAGTCCCTGTCCATAAGCACGTAGAAGGATGCCTCTGAGGTCATGGGCTGTCGTAGGCAGTGCTCAGCCGGAACTGGCGATCCCGTGCCCCATCTGTAATGGGATCCTTAGCACACAGTTCCTTGAGTGCTCCCCAGGCTGCACAGCCTGGTGACCGGTGACTGCAAAGGAATACTCTCCGGACCTCCAACCCCTCCCCGAGAGCCTGGGATACAGTCATGGTGGGATCCGGAAGATGGGGCACTCATCAGGTCAAGGGCCCTCTTGGTTCCATCTCTGCAATTCCTTTGGCCAGGAGCTGTCCTGCCACGGGGCAAGAGGACTGGAAGAGGAAGGGCCTTGCCCACAGCTCAGCTCAGCTCAGCCCGAGTCCATGAGGGGAGATAAAAGCCTGTCATGCTCCCTTTGAAAGCTCTGGCAGAGCCTCAGTGGGCCTGATTGCTGGGCGCTGCCTCCCCTGGGATTCCAACAGCATTAGGACTAATCCCTGGGCTCAGACACCCTTTGAAAGGAGGAAGCCAGCATGTTTTCTGGGACAGAAATGGCAACAAAGCTATTTAGATGTACAGGTCTAGCCCTCTTTGAAGAGACAGAAGTGAGGGTTTTCTCTGTGGCTTGGGCTGGTTTTGCTGCTTACCCTAAGCTCTGATAGGGTCTTCAAAGTTCTTACCCTCATGGGGCAGTGGGTGTAGTTCTGAGCCCGGGGGGGAGGGGTGTGCAGAAGAATCAAAGATGGTGAGGGTGATGACAATGGGGACTGCATATGGACTGGGAGGAGAAACTGTTCCCCTTTCCTGGCGGAGGCCAGGTAGGCAGCTGTGTGTGGAGGACCTGGGCAGTGGGGGCTGACAGTGAATCATTAAGGAGCCACATGCTGATGAGGGCAATTCAGAGGCTTCTCCCCCGAGGACAGAATAAGAAGGTGCTGCGTGAAGACTTTTCTAGAACGTCTATTAGGGGAAGCATAGGATGGTAGCTGGGAGCAGGGCTGTGAGGTTCCAATACGCAGTTCAGCCCTGTCACTCACTGTCCTGGGTGTTGATCTCGAAGTTTAGGTATCTCAATCTGAAGCAGACCAAGTAGCTCCTACCTCAATTTGGTTGCTATATTAATGCACATGGAGGCTTTACCAAGTTTGACCATACTTAAGGATGGGGTGTTTCAGTTAGGTCTCAGCATGCAAGTAGCATGGTGATAGTTGGAGAAAGGCTGGGGGACAGGGTCTGCAGGGCATGGGTGAGGAGGCCACTGCAGGTAGAGAAAGGACAGAGCTGTGCGGCTGGTGGGCCGGAGGCGAGTGTGGGAGGTGTGGCCGAGAGTGAGACTCATCTGGCTCAGAGCATGGAGGGTGCTGTGCTCAGCAGCAATCCACCTGTGCGTAGCTGGGTCACTGTCTCCAGTTTTTGACCAGGGAAGTGAACTATTCGATGTGTCAGAGGAAGGTGACTGGCCACAGATGCTGGAGTCAGGGAAAGCCTGGGAAAAGAGAGATGCAGCGGGGTTTGCTGCAGCAGGAAGAACTAGGGTGAAACCTGGACAACTCAGAGAGATTGTGTAGTTGCCTGTCCAAAGGGCTTAGCACTGGGGCCCTTTGCTTGTCTGGGTTGGTTGAGGGGGCTGGGTTCTGCCTCCATGCCTGGTTTGGGGAGCAAGGAGGAGGACGGGCAGGAAGCGGGGCAGGTTGATCTGTTTATCATCAGGCGAGGCCCAGTCTGATGCCCACTGACAGCCAGTATTCCTGGGGCACAGCAGAGGGTTTCCCTGGATGCTGTGAGCCCAGGAGTCACCCACACAGTGCAGGGTCTTCCCAGGCCTGAGGAGGGCCTCTCAGGTAGCTCCTGACCCTGTGGCCCTTACAGGCACTTTGTTCTCGCTTGAACCGTGGGAGAAGAAACCTGCCTGCTACTTCGGTTGTCCACACAGGCTCCTCTCAGGAGAAGCCAGCCAAAGAAAGATGCAGCTAAGACCCAGATAAGAGACACAGACACGGAGCAAGTCTCTGTTCAGCCCCGAAGAACTGTGTGGCCTTGGGTAGCAAGCTGATTCCTCCTTGAGAGCTTCAGTTTCCCCACCCCCAGATGGGGGTGATACTGCCCATCTACTGGTATGGTGAACCCAGGAGTAACCAGGCCTGGCAGTGTGCCAGGACAGGGTGTTGCTTCTCAGGGTCACACTAGTCCAGGCCTGGGGACTCTGAGGAGCCCCTCCGTGCCCATGCTCCCACAGAGCCCAGCCCTCTCCCAACTGCTTTCCGCACCCCTGTGTACCCCGAGACTTGGCTGCAGAGGGAAAAGGGTTAGAAGTCGGTAGCCTCTCTCTGCCATCACCTGTCATCACTGCTGCACATGAGGCGGGGATGAGGCCCCCACTGGGCCACAGGTAGGACAGATGGGGAGTCTTTAATACCTTTAATCAGACTATTAGCAGTGGGAACGCGGTGCCTCTCTGCAGCGGCTTTCCCCCACTTAGGAGCTGTTTGCTGGGACTTTACATGAAGGGCTAACAAATGACGCTGTGGTAATGTGGTGAATTTCAGCACATTCCCTTAATGCCCTGCTCTTGGCTTCTTTGCCTTTCACTCCACCTCACGCTGCCCTGGGAGCAGAGCAGTGGAAGGAAGCAGGGCTGACACTTGCCCACTCTTCCAGGCCTGTCCCTGAGGACCACACCCCCTGCCTCTCAGGTCACAGCCAGGTGCCCCTCCCTGAGCTCTGCAAGGACACGCTGGCCCCAGGAGGGATGAGACTGGGGATGAGGAGGAAGAGAAGCCTTTGTGGTGCCCAAGCCAGTATAGCTAAGTCCTGGTGGGCCAGCAGCTTCCCAGGCCGGTGGGTTTTCCATGCGTATCTCATCCCGACAGCCACACAGAGGAAGAGCTGGGCAGAGGCACGTCCTGAGCACAGGCAGCACGGGTGGTGCGGAGGGACAAATTGGGAGGTTGTGCACCAGTCATAATTACTGTCCAGAGGCAGCTTCCTGAGCAGCAAACTGTGCTTTCCACCCCTTTCCCTACCTAAGTGGGTCCTAGAACTAGGGACTAATACTGACCATTGCTATGGTTGATTGAGAGCTTCCTGCCTGCTGGGCACTGCCAAAGGCTATAATTCATTGTCTTACTATGAAGCTGCCTCTTCTGAAGGATAGAGAAATTGGTTCAAAACGAAGATAATTTGCCCATCCTGTATCTGGTAGGGGTCAGAACCAGCAAAGTCTAGTTTAATTCCAGCATCTTCCAAACTGCTGTGCAGAACTTCAGAAAAGAAGGAAATGAAACATTTGCTAAGCTCCTGCTCTGTGCCTGCCGGTTTACTAAGTGCTTGATGTATGACTTAGCTTAGCCATGCCACACTAATCATAAAGCAGTGTTTTGCACACAGTGGATCATAAGCCACTGGGTCATAAAGTGATTGTTGGAACTCGACCAGGATTTTAAGAAATTAAATTAGCAGGCGTGGTGATGCATGTTTTTAATCCCAGCAGTCTGAGAGGCTGAGGCAGGAGGATTACCAATTTGAGCCCAGTCTGAGCAATTTAGAGACAGTGAGACCATGTCTAGAATAAATGAATGAATGGGAGAATGGGAATGTAGCTCAAGTATGAAAGCTCAGGGTTCAATATCCAGTACTGCAAAAATAAAAATAGCACCCCCGCCCTGAAATGCAACAGAACAGGGAGTATCACAGTGCATCATATTCAGTATGGTTTTGTGAAACTCTTTTTCAGTGTGTGTGTGTGTGTCCTAGATCATCAGGTAATTATAATTCACACTAGTAGCATGGTGGAAGAAAGTCTCAAAAGACTAGGTTTATTAGGTTGAAGCTTGGAGAAATAAAATGACTTGTCCAAGGACACACAGCGGGCGGCTGGCTGAGACCATGCCTCATCCTTCCAGCATCTTATGTGGACCTGTGGTCCCATCTGAGATGGACACAGGGGAGTCTGAGGCCAGAGGGGCAGGTAGCTTCTGGCCCAGGCATAGAACCCAGGGGTCCTAATTCCAAGCTGGTGCACCCCTGCCTGATAGTGCCAGCATCACACAAACCTCACCTATCCAGGCCAGGAAAGCCTTCCTCAGGGTCCTGGTCCAAGGGCTCGTAGAGGCCAGTGTCCACCCTAGAAATGAGTGTGCATGAGGCAGATGACTGAGCTGTGTGGCAAGTATGATGAACTCCCTCCCAGGCCCCTTCTCTAGCCAGCCACTTCTCCACATTACCAGCCCATCTCTGCTTCCCGCCCCCTCCTCGCTGCCTTCCCTCTTCCCCAGCCTGGCAGCTGTTTGGTGACAGAAGCTGTGCCAGCTCAGGGCATTAGAGGCAAAGTTGCATTTACTGGGCGGCTCTGGGCTTAGTGGGGTGCACTAATCCTTTAAGAGATGTATGGCAGGAGATGAGAGGAAGGGAGAGCTAGGGAGGAAATCCCTGGGGCTGTGGGCCTGGCCCTCAGCTCTAATTCCTCCCAAAGATCAGGTTTGGGTGCTGCAGGAAATGCACGGGCTCCAGAGCTTCAGAGACAGAGAAGTGGTAATTAGGGAGAACCGACAACAGGAACAGGTCTGAGAGCAAAGGGGAAGGGGGAACATGGCGGGGCAGTGGGAAAGGAGCCAAGCTGTCCTAGGCTATTGGAGGAGGGAGCAGGGCACAGCAGGCTCTGGAATGGGAACCCTGGGGCCAAGCCTGGGATTGCCATTCCAGCTAGCCCCTCAGAGTGATGTCATATCTTCTGTCTGCAGGGAAAGAAAGCTTTCAGAGCAGATCCTGAGGATATCTGTGCCTCCCTGAGTGAGGTCCCAAAGTCAACACTTGATATTCCTCTTGAATGGTAGTGACAGACCTGTGGGTTTCAGACTGCCAGCCTGACCTGGGCCAGCTGTGTTGGAGTAACTGGGGTCTGAGAACATGCTCCCCTGCCCAGGGAGGAGTGAAGCCCCATCCTGCAGACACTGCCCTGTACGCTGCTAGCTTCCGCAGGTGGTAAGGCAGGGTCTCCAGGAAGCCCACAGCCCTGGGAGAGACCAGACTTTAGCCTCGCTCCTGGGGCATCTATTCCATGTTTCCTAAGCCCCTGGCCCCTCTGGCTCCCTGTGCCAGGCCTCTCCTTTGTTTTTCCACTCCAGGATGCACGCTCTATGGCAGCCGCCGCCGCATCCTTTGGGGGACCCCGAGCTAACACCGTCCTGGAGCGCATGGAAGGTGCTCAGCAAAGGTGGAAGCTGCAGGTGCAGGAACAGCGCAAGACAGTCTTCGACCGACACAAGATGCTCAGCTAATGGGCTAGTGTCAGCAGATCAAGAACCCCAGCCGTGGCTGCCATCTCCCGGGCTGGACAGAGCCAGGGGCCACTTCTCCTCTGCCCTCCATGCCTGTCTTCCCTGGGTCTTCCCTTGCAGAGCCTGTGGCATTTTTCCTTTTCTCTCTCTCCATAGAAATGTCATACTTGGCTGTTTTGAGTAGGGAGTATGATAAGGTCGCCAAACTCCCTTGTCTCCTTAGGCCTCTAGGGTAGGGGAGAGGGGGAGGCAGACTAGAGAGGAATGGAGACATCAGAGGTGGCCTCAGGATTGGATGGAATTGGTTTCTTCCTGCTCCACCTTTGCCACTGCTGCTCTGCCTCTTGGGGATTTTATTACCCTTTGGAAGGTGGAGCTGAGTCATCAGAAGAATGCATGACTCAGCATTCAGCATGGGCTTCTGTCTGGGGTGGTTCTGATCTTCCTCCTGGTCTGAAGTGTGGCCAGGCCCCAGCCCTCAGGAATGGCACTGGTGGAAGAGCCGGTGCTGCTGAGCCTACGAGGTTTTCAGGATGCCTGGAAGCTTGATTCTTTCTTCCTGGGCTCCTCATCCACCAATGCATGGCAGTGCTGGGCATTCGTGCCTCCTGCACTGTATGTCCTCTCATTCCAGCTTGGAAAGCTAGCCAGGTCCTTTTCTCTCCTAGTGTCTGCCATTGCTGAGCCAGAAAGTCAGACATTACTGAGCTGCGGACTGAAACACTGTAGCTCTGTCCCTGGTTCACCACATGTCCCTGAATGTCATTGTACCACTGCATGGTGATATATGTTTGTCCTTCTGTTGTCTGTAAATCAAGGAAGCCATTAAATGATTCCATTTCTCTCACTTTCTGGGTTTTAAGTTTTTTTTTAAATAATGAAGAGAGTTCTCCACAAGTGACCTGGTAAGTGTAGTGTCCAGAGAGGGGACAGAGAACATTGTCCTTGAGAGGTGCTGGCAGACAAGAAGAGGCTTATAGCACCCAAGTAGCTGTAACTGAGCCATGGTGGGATCCAGGTGGAGCCCAGGGCTCACTGAAGCCCCTGTCTCCTGCTGAGAGTGGAGACCAGGAGGCTGGGGGCGCTGCTACACAAGGCCCCTCACTGCAGAGAGTCAGGGTGAACTGGCTCTGGGAATTGTCATGAGATTTTGTTTGCTTCCACTTTATAGGATTGTCCTCAGTACCTGATATCATCCCTGTATTCTGCAGACACAAGAAGTGGTGCTGACTGCAAAGTGTCCCTAAGTGAAACCCAGCAGGTGTTTTGAGGTGCCAGGCAAACAAGAAAACAGCATCCCGGCGCCCATCCTGGGAAGGGCAGGGTGGGTTGGGGGTAGGGTCCAAGACTGGTAGGAACAAGGCGTCTCAGGGACCAGAGGATCAAGCTGAAGTTTCTGTCCTTGGGTCTGTCCAGATAAATATGTTGAAACCCCTACTGGGTTCTCAAAGAGATACAGGAGGCAAGGGAACAACTTGAGGTGGAGTTTTAGTTTGTAAAGATGTTCCAACGTTCAGAGCTAGTTTAAGTACTAAAGGGAACGGGAGTAGGGTGGCATGCAGATGGGGTTTCTAGGAGGAAAAGAGACTGGATTTGACTTTGAAAGCAAGTAAGGGGCACAGGAGAGGGCTCCAAGCTGATTGTGGGATCCTCTACTTGCTTGGCTGGCATGAGGTCTGTGGGGAGGGGGGTTAACAGGAAAAGTATGTGTCATAAATGCAGGGCTGGGATAGAGGGATGACTACTGATTGTATTTTTACCCTGTTCATTCTCCTGACATTTTCTCAACAACTACAAGAGCCAAGCAGTTGCCCAATGGACTCTTTGAAGATAGAGATGCACTTATTTTAAGAGGCAAACAAAAGCTGCACTCTAAAGGTGGGCAGAAGGGTACCTTAACTTGCAAAAAAAAAAAAAAAAAAAAAGCCTCACTCTGAAACATGACTCTGACGTTGCCATAGCTCCCCTCCAAAACCACACCAACCACACTGCCAGAGAGCCCTGCAGAGATCTAGCCAGGCTTGGGGTGTCTTGAGGACTTGGTCTGAAGCAAACAACTGCTAACTGCAAAGAAACCCAACCATAAATAAGCTCGGTCCATGAAAATTTATGAGAGATCAGGTGGGGATTATATGAGGATTCAACTAGTAACAAAATGTCTAAATACATACCAACTTCACGCACAAAAGCCCTGATTTTCAGACATGGATTCCAGAGAGCACCTCATTTTCTTTTGGTGAATAATGAAGAAGAGCAAATCCCCAAGCTTTCTCACACCCTCACGTAGAGGTCTCTGGGTGATCATTTGAAACAGAGAGTAAGACCCCTTTAGCAATGGAAATGATCAGAAGTAGCATTCTACATCCCGTCCGGTAGAAAATGAACAGAGCTTTTGTGTTGTGTTCAGAAATCCTTTGTCTCTCATCAAACCCACCAGCTGGTTGCATTTGGCTCTGGTGACCAGAATCTCGGAATCAGCCCCCAGTTAGAGGCCAGCTCTGAAGCCTCCTGCAGTCAAAGGGAGGGGAGTGAGAGGCAGAGGCCAGCCGTCTTCCTCACTCAGACCAACTGATCCTGGCATCCATCCTCATGCACCTGCCAGCCACACCCGAGCCCAGCCTGGCTCCTCTGCTCCTCCCTGGGCTACTTGGCGCTGCTGTGAGAGTCTGAGTGTGACCATTACACGTTCACAGTACTCCCCATAGGGCCATTCATGTTTGCTTGAGTCTCACTCTTGAGATCATGAGGCAATGTTTTTGTATTTTCCCTTGGCCTTACCCTAGGAGAGCTTGCAAACTAGTGTACTTCAAGAAAATTGAAGCTATTAGATGCACTCTTTTAATATCCTAACCCCTGCCTGAAAACTTTTCTTCCTTCTTATTCAACTTGACCAATTTTACTATGGTCTTGAAGATAGCATGTTTCTCCTGCTTAGAGCCAACTCACCCAGACCTCTGTCTGTCATCTCCCCAACCTCTCTGTTCCTGCACCCTTTCCTATGATCTATTAATGTGCTCAAGTCTCCTGCTAAAAGAACCTTTCCTGGGTTCCACATCCAGCTCTGGCTACGGTGCATTCTCCCCTGTCACCATCCTCCCGGCTGTCCATTCTTGGTCACTCACCTTGTGCCCTCTGCAGGCTGACCTCATGTTCCCAGTGAAGGTGACAGCTCAGCAATTGCCAGACACTGAGGCTGCCCCTGGTTCTTACCTTTCTGGCTCTCACTGCTGTTTAACACCACGGATTCTTCTCCCTTCTAAATTTACTCTGTCCCCCGAAACCAGCTCCTTTTATATTGTTAATTTAATTGATTGTGTCACCACTCACAAACATGTTGAAGCCAGAAACATGGAGGCCATCAGTTCTTGATTTCTTTAAGTTTTTGGGGTACAGGGAATCGAACTTGGACCTTGCACTTGCCAGGCAGGTGCTTATACCGCTGAACTGTATTCCCCAGCCCATCAGTTCTTGATTCTTCCCTTGTATGTAGCTCTCATGTCTAATGGCTCATAGGTTCCATCAACTTTATCTTCAAATATGTAGTTCTGGGCTCTGTCCCTGCTCCTCCTCCCTCCCATCACTACCTCAGCTCAAGCCTTTATCATTTCTCACTCTTGTCAGGAGCCTCCAGAGACCTTGTATTTAACCTGACCATGTCACTTCCCTCTCGCAAAACTTCCTGAGCCCCCAATTCCTAAAGTGTGAGTGAGCCCTACAGATGTGAGCTCACCCAGGTAGGTGCCAGGCCCTCAGTCCCAGCCAGGCTGTGATCTTAAGCTACCCCTGAGGCTTTGGTTCTTGCCAGGCTGGTTCCCCACCAGCCCCCAGCTTATTATCTCTGCCCTGGGTTTTGGGTGTGGTGAAGGGGCTTTGAGCTGGAAGAAGAAACTGAAGGAATAGAAGAGGAGCGCCCCAAACCTGAGCTTGCTGTCTGGTACAAGCTTCTGCTTTCCTTGGCACAAGCACCTCCAAATGGCCTCACAAGTCCATAGGTGGAGTGAAGAGTGTGAACTCAGAAGCTGGCATCTGCCTGAATTCTCCACACATCTGAGCCCTGGCAGTCCTGTGACCCTCCTGTGCCAGTCCCCTTATCTGTAGGAGAACCACCACCCAGGGCCTGGCCAGAAGTAAATTCTCATCAAGCATGGCTACCAGAGGTGGGGCTAGGAAGAGGCTTCCCTAGACCTGTCCTGCACTTAGGGAAGCAAGTAGAGTCATTAGAGCTTGAACTCTGAGCCTGGTAGCTAGATGCAAACTCTACCTGCCTCTTACTGGCCAAGCAGCTTTGAGTAGAGTTTCAAACCCCACACATGAGTGTGGGTGACTCTCATTCACATCACTGTGTTTTTGTGAAACTTCCTGCCCATCAAGTCAAGGTCCTTCAGATTCAGCAGGGATATACTGCTCTGTGTTATCTGGGGCCCATTTGACACCAGGGTACCCTTCCTGTCTATTGCATCCATCCTTGCTGATGTTCACTTCTGAACCTCCCAAGGGTGAATACTCCTATGGCTCCCTCAGGCCAAGAGGGAGACCTCACCTCCCCACCTGGGCACAGAGATGAGCAGTAACTGAGGCTGGGATCTGACAGACTCTGAGGAGGCTGAGATCCTGAAAGTTGAGGGCCTCCACTGATTACTGCACCACAGGGGACATAGAGGGTCAAATTTCCAGGCTGGGGGTCAGGAATCCTGGTGACCTCAGGCAGAGTGAGCCTTCTCTCTGAGCCCTGCTTCAGATGAACAAGGAGGCCCATGGCTTCCAAAAGTTTGGTTTACATAAGTGAGGAGATTTGAGGCAAGACCCAGAAGAATTCTTTATACTGAAATAGTTATGTAATTATTTTAATGTGTACTAGAAGAAATACAATCAGTGTATCCATGATTTTTTGAAAACTGTTAAGAGCAAGTGAAAAGGGTCTGGGAGGTAAGCTTATGTGAAAAAAAAAATACTAGGCAAACAGTGAGTAGAAATAGTACAACATGTGTTGGAAATTTGGACGCCACTGTGCACTAATGACATAGGTTTGTGCCCTGGAACCAAGTGACCTCTAAGGTACCTTCATAGCTGACATCCTGCTCTCTCCCAGTGTCAGGTTCCTGGCTGATGGAATGCAGGTGAGAAGAGCAGGAGAGGTCTCCTGCTGGCTGTCCTGCCAAGAAGGAATTCACACCTGGCCACCTGCACTGTGCCCAGCCCACCAAGACACCTTGCTGTGGTGGCCAGAAGGATGGACACAGCCAGGCTAACTGGCTCCAAGTCCCCACATGGACTCTTCCCCATGAGTGACCTTGGGCAGATCAAGGTATCTTCCTTTCCTCAGCTGACAAGTGGGAACAATGATTTGTCTCATAGGGGACTAACCGTGAGGGACAAATGTGTGTGGATGTCTGTGTGTGCACACAGGTGTGCAACATGCCTGGTGTGTACACTCGGTGGGTACAGATGCCCATTGTTCTTAATGTGTATCTATGTGGTGAGAAGCAGGGTCTCCCCGCTGCTGCTGAGGGATCCCCATTGGCTCCTCAGCCCACTCCTCAGGTTCCTGTCTGTAGGGAAGTAGCATAGAATCCAATTGGGGTGACAGCGAGGAAGCCAGGGATAGAACACAGGTCTCCCAGCTTCCAGCACAAGTGTCCTTCCTAGGTCAGCAATGCTCCCCATATGGAGCTGAGCTACTCTGCAGAAGCTCCACGAGCTCCTCAAATGTCCCTGGGAAGATTGTCTAAGCCAGGTTCCAGTTTCCTTAGTTCAACCCCAACCATGGTGGCCTGGGTCACCTCAAGGGCTCCTGTTGCCCTGCCTTTGAGCAGTTCTGCAGATGTACCACCTGCACCCTGCAAAGCCCTTCTCTGTGCCATATCTGTGCCTCTGAAGACCCACTACAGCCCTCCTCATCCTCCATCCACCTCAGTCAGTCATCACCTACCAACCCTGACTCCCAACCTGGTATTATAAAAGCCACTAGAGAGGTAGCCATCTTCCCCAGACCATCCGTATTTCTCCTACAAAGAGAACCCTAGGTGTTCCCGGGTCTCACTTTGCATATTTGTGAGGCACTTCCTAAATGCTAATCCAAACCCCTTCTGCTGCAGACTTCCACTGTAGAGGGCACTGTGTTCCCCTGACCCCTGGAACTGATGGATGCATCCTCCCTCCCTTGGCCTTCCTCTGGGCACAGCATCTGTGCTTCTCCTAGGCTCCAACCAGGAACTGTGTGTCTCTTGCCTGGACTCGGGGCAGCCAATCACAGCAGGCCAGGATGGCCCTCTCTCCTCCTTGGGAGCTGATCCCAGATCAGAGGCGCCCCTACCCCTGCTCCCTCCCCTTCTGGGTGTGTCGCCCGCTGTTTGAAGCTTAATCAGGTAAAGTGTACCTGGCTCCTGGTGCCATAGCGGGGAAGCCAGGCAGAGGTGCCGCAGGTGCTGCGGGGCAGGCAGGCCGCACGGGGAGTCCTGCAGTCTCCTGGGAGCCACTGGCTAGGAGCAGCTGCGCTGGAGGAGCGAATCCCTGAGAAGCGAACGGTAACCGTGTGAACGTGGTGGCTGAGGGATGCAATCGGAGTTTGGTCCCGAAATAGAGAGAGGAGGGAGGCCAGGAACATTGTTTACTCAGGGCTCAGTCACCCCCAGTGGCGCTCCTACCCAAAGGGAAGGAAACAACCCTGCCACCTCCGTGGGCAGAAGGGCAGATTAGCTGTGCTGCCAAGGCCATCGCCACCAGCCCGCGCTGTCCCTGGAGAGCCCACTGGCTTTGGTCTGATGCCTGTCAGTGTCCAGAGATTATAACGATTTTCTGCATGGGAATCAGTGAGGGGAGGCTTTCTTAGGAAGGAGTAAAAACATAACAGGGTCAGGCAGGGGAGAGCCTAAGCCTGGTCTGAACTTGTGAGCCAAGCCAGCTCTATGAGGTGCAGGGCAATGGTTAGAGACAAGGCCTCCTGAACACAATGCCCGGCTCCAATCCCGGCTTTGTCACTTAGCAGCTGTGTGACTACAGCCCATTTGCTTATCTGGGTCTCTGTTAAGTGGGTTAATAACAGTATCTGCCTCATATAACGGTTGTGGGAATCAAATGAGAGACGTGCTTGGACTAGTAGCTAGTACAGGGCAAATGTTCTCTCTACATATATATTCTCTCTGTCTTTCCATTCTTGCAGTGCTGTGGATTGAACCCACGGCCTCATGCACATGAGGCAAACTCTCTTGTGCCTACTTTTGTTGTTCTTAATTTTACTATTTACTGTAAGTATGATCTCCTTAAGTTTACTTTAGCTCTCAGAGCCCTGGTTTCTCTATCTGTAAAAGGGCTACAAAGTTACCTGAAAGGGGAAGTTGAGGAGATTAAATAAGTGCTAGATATCCAGTGAAGAGCCATCTCGTCTTCTTCCCAGTGATGCTCCTCATGATTCCGCTCTGTTAAAGCACTGTATTTCTGCCCACTTGTGCCTGTGCTTTTCACACTGCTCCTGGAGGAAGCAGTTGGCATGAGTAAGTTTTGTATTTTCAGGCCCCTGACCTCTGCCTGGCTGCTCTACCACAGACATCAGGCACAGTGGATGTGGTTTGTGAGAGCAGCAGCATTGCCATAACTATGTTCAGGGTCCGTGACACTCACATAGGACTGAAAGTCTGAAGATTGGCTCACCCCTCCACCAGAGCCTGCTTTTTGGACAGCTGAAGGATGTGGGATGCGGTGCTGGGCCCTGTCAGAGGCAGAGGTATATAGGGTGCCATTCTGCCTTTCCAGGAACTCCTTACTCTTTAAAAAAGCAAGATGCAGACATGTGTCAAGGTAAATGGCAAGGCAAGAGGACACTGTGATTAATGAGGGACCAACACACAAAGGCTTTAGGATTCTGAGAAGAAAGAAAAAGAATAGACAAAGGGAAAGGCAGAGAAGGTTGCATAGACAAAGACTCAGACAGTTCTAGTAGGAGGAGGAGGATTGGGGGGTGTGGAAAGGAGCATAGCTGGTTGCTCCTGGAGGGAAGCAGCTCATGAATGCAGGCTTTAAGAGGGTAAGGCAGGAGCTGATGGGGAGCAGAGAAAGCAGAGACAGGCCAGCTGGTGTGGGTATGCGAGAAGGCAGAAAGTTTGGGGATAAGGGGACCAGCAGCCCCGCTGTGAACCTTATGTGTCAAGCAAGGAAACGTGGCCTGCAGGAAGGTAATAACTATCTGTGGGGCAATATTTTAGGAAGATGAATCTGGTTGTGTGCATCCAGGGAATCATACAGGGCAAGCCCAGAACAAGGAGAGCAGTTAGCATGCACATGCACTGCACCTGCTGTTCACAGAGTAGCCTTGGAGACCTGAGCTTCTTGACCTTGACCTGGAGATGTCAGCGCTATGGAAGGAAGAGAAGCAGCTTGCTCAAGGTCCTACTGCTGCATTCAGCAAAGCCTGATTCTAAACCACATCCAACTGTCTCCAAGGTGCCCCATTATAAGCAAGGTGCAAGGAGATACAGAGATCATATGAGGCAGGTGGGAAAATCCCAGGGGCATCCTGAATGAGCAGGGAGCTTCAAGGACCGTGGCTGCCATGAGAGGGACCTGGGTTGAGGTGGAGAAACCAGGGGCACAGTCTAACCTGGTCACACGTCTCAGTTCTTTTGCCTTCTGCTTCTTCCCATGGGGGGTGCTGAGGACATGGCAGGGACCCCTTGAGACTCTTAAACTGTGTAGCAGAGGGTTACTTTCTTCCCAGGAATTCTCTGAATCTGTTACTGAAGCCATTAGGCCTTTGAGTTTGGGGAAACTTAGGGGTTTTTTTCTCCCTACAGAATACACATCACCTACATAGAGACTCCTTTACTGGAGAAATGAGTAAGAATCCCTTAAGGTCTGCCTCTGTTCCTTGAGTTGTTTCACGAGATGGGCCTGAGCATGGCTCTCTGCCTGAGGTCAGCACTGGAGTCCAGGACAAGAGGCTAGGGGAGGACATGGCCATGGGGATGGTGAGCAGCTCACAGGGCAGAGGCCCAGTGGGCCACTGGACAGCACTGGGGTCAGTGTCCCTGGTGCCCCTACCCAGCCTCCTTGACTTCCCAGCCTGTGACCCCAGTTCCAAGACTGACTGCTCCACACCAATGGGGGCTCCAGTCCAGCATGAATTTCTAGAGTCAAACATGATTTCTTCCCCAGAACTGCCTGAACATGCCTTCAGGGCGCCCATAGGATGGTTTTCCTTTCTCTTTGTCCTTCTTAAAAATAAGCATTGATGAATCCAAAAGTACTTGTGAGCTCCTACCCTGTGCCAGTGGTGCTCAGAACAGGGATGAGAAAAATGTGCATCTGGACAGAGTAGGTAAGAGCCCAGAGGGAGATTAGGTTGGGTCCTGAACTCCGCCCTTTCCCTTCCATCCTACAGTGCTCCCTCCCAGCCCACCAGGGCTGCTGGACTCCTCTGAAGAGCTCCCTACTCGCTGAAATCCATGGTAAAGAGTAGTTTTCCTCATTTGTCCACTGAGTCACACTCACATACTTCTAGGTGGTTTGGGGTCAAGATTCCAGCTGTCTTGGCTTCTAAGCCATAGCCGCTTTCTCCCTTTTGGTTAAAGTATAAGGCGAGGGAGGAAGAGTAATGTATGGAATAGACTTTTTGTCTTCTGAATCCCAGTTTTCCTCATTCTTCTGGGCTGAGAAGCAGTCACCTCCAGAGAAGGTGATGATGATGAGCTGGTCCCAAATTGTACACCAGAGTCTCATGAATCCCAAGTTCAACATTCGTCAGCCACATGACCTTGAGAAAATTACTTTACCTTTCTGTATCTCAACTTTCCTATCTATAAAACAGTGTCTACCCTGTCATGAAAATTAATGTCTCCAAGTTTGTGCACACACATGCAGGTGTGTCAGTTAGATTGGTGATGGGCATGGAAGAAGTCTTGTGTAAGGGCTAGCTGTTCTCTGGTCCAGGAGTGCTCCACATTCCAAGCTCTCACTGGTGCCAGCAGTGAGCAGGTCACTGTTTCTGAAGGTGAATCGAGCAGGTCTGCTGGTGATAAATGCATAAAAGCATTTTCCCCAGAGCTTATTGCACGCTTGCAAGGATATTAGAGAAGTGGTCCTGACACTTCCTGCCATCACATAGAAAGAGGATGGTACCTGGTGGTGGCTGCTATCTTTAAAATGACAATCATGAAGGTCAGTAATGACAGGCCTTTGGTCTCTGTCTGGAACTCTACAATTTGCAAAAAGATTTTGCCAGCTTACTTATTTGGCCATCGCCCCCAGCTCTGGACAGTACTGTCCATTCCTCCCGGTTCTAGAAAGTCAGGAGCAGGGCTGAGATGGGCGCACGGCATGTTTCTCTTCACCCTGTGTCGGGTAGGCGGGTCTTCTCTTGATTCCTTTTTGCTTTCACCTCTCGGGTAGGACTGGACTCCGCTGTGTATATCGTGAGTGGTGCTTACCCAGGAGACCAACTGCCTGGGTATAAATCCCAACTCTGGATCGTACCAGCTGTGTGACCTTGTGCAAGATGCTTAACTAATCTGGACCTTAGTCTCCTCATTTGTGAGTGGGGGGAAGTATCAGTCCTGACATCGAAGGGTTGTAGTGAGAATCCCGGGGCACTTACTACAATGTCTGGCACACAAGTGAACACGAGGTGTGTATTCAGCATGGCTACTGACATACAGTCCTTTGCTCCTGAGCAGGGAGGTGCTCTGAGGCTTTCCTCCCAGCACCCTGAGGTTCAGAGGTGGGAACCTGGTATCCTTCTTGGGAAATGGGCATAGCTGCCTCTCAAAATGTCCTCCTGTGGCTTAGCAAATACCAGATCATAGTCACGGCATTAGGAAGGACCAAGTCACTCACCCAACTTGGACACTGGGAGATCTTGTAACTGATTTTTTTTTTTTTAGTATCAGAAATCGAATTTGGTACCTCGCACTCGACAAGTGGGTGCTGCACCACTGAGCTATATTCCTAGTCCAAATTCTGTAATAATCATGAATCCTGTAAAAAGCTGGAGACCCATGTCTATCCAAGAAGGTCCTCATGTATCAACCCAGCCACTCTGGTAAACAACAACCAAGCTGAGCAGCTCTTTAACCTCTCTGAGCCTTAGTTTCCTCTTCTGTAAACAGAAACAATGACGCCCATGTCCTCTAGCGTGAAAGGATTACAGCACCAAGCAAAACAGCAGGCACTGGAAGGCACCTAATCCACACCAGCCTTCCCTTCTGCACCTCCTTTCTCTTTTTGGATATTCTCGGCGAAGTGATGCAGTCAGAGGTTTCCAAAGCTGAGGGAGAAGAGGTGGCACAGAGATTGGTGCATGGGGCTGCGCAGGTGTGGGGTCTTGTTCAGTGAGGCCAAGGCAGGGAAGGCTGAGTGCATCCACCCAAAGGAGGAAGCGGAAGGTGCATGCCAGCTCACCTCATGGTGCATGGTCTCCTTAGCCTTACCCCATGGTTGTAGATGCCACATCCTGCGCATTCTCGCCAAGATCCTGAAATGACTTGATTGGTATGGATTTGGAGGTGTGGGACATGTGCACAGTGAGAGTGGAGAGATTGTCCCAGAAACACAGGGTATCAGGCAGATCCCTAACAGAGGTGGTGACGCATTATCACTTTTTAAAAGGAATTGATTCTGGAGGTGTTAAGGCGAAATTTCTTGAAGTGCCCTCTATTTGAGGTTAGGCTTAGGGATTTTTAAAAAACATGTTCTGCAGTCCATTTGGAAATTCTGGTTTAAAAGCAGACAGGCTTCTCATCTGCTAGACTTACCCAGGCCTCCAGGAGGCGACTGTGCCCTACGAATTGCCAGGAGGGAGACTCCTGAGGCGCCTTTTGGGGAAGGGTGTTAGTGATCACCTAACCTGGAGGCAGGAGGATGTGAGAAATGATGCTACAAAGCCAGTGCTGTTGCTTTGAGTCCTTTTCCTGGTTTGGGGCAGTGACGTGGACAGCAGGAGCTGGTAGCAGTCTTGTTGCTGTCAAAAGGCAGCACTGAGAGCTGAGCACCTGTCGAGGACCTTTCGGTGGACTGTGATGAGCTCACTTTCCTCCAAGCTAATTCTGGAGCCATGAGTCTCCTGTTGGAAGGGACAAGTTCAGCCAGTTTCTGACCTCAGACCTCTAACTCTGGCTGTAGCCCCTTTGAAAACAGTGAGAAAGATAAAGCAAGTGAATGATGTTGTTAGTCAAAGATCTTATCTGCTTTTGCTAAATGAATAGTTCAGCCCTTCCTAGGGGGTCCTACCAGTGTCAGTCAACAAACATTTATTAATCCTGTTGTGTGTCTCAAAGACAAAGTGTAAGACAAGAGTTCTTGTGTTTACAGTTTGCCAGCAGGGCTGGGTGAGGTGCAGGAAGAGTCCTGGGAGGCCACCAGGGAGATAAGACTGGGGAGAGGGAATCAGGTAAACACAGGGCGCCCAAGAGAAGGCTAGGATAAGGATCAGCAGGCTAGTCATAATAGCCATCTACAGTAGGTTATAATAGTAAGCCACCCATCCTTCAGGAGGGGTCACAATTAGAGCTTCATGTGACAAGAAGGGGCTAGTGCTGGTGAGGCAGATATTTACATGTTGCACAATTAGAAGTGGAAGGCACTGGAATCAAGGCCCTAGGGACCCTCCTCCCTCCCCCTGCCACCACTGCCAATTTATCCCCCTGTTGCACAGTGGACTGAAGATTATAAAGTTCTTTGCACAATGTCTGGTGATAGCCGACATCCCACAAAATAGTAACTGCATGGGGCACAACTGTGCCCATGTCGTGGGCATGAAAAGAAAGTCTGGGGGAGCGGACCTCCTCAGAAAGCTGTGCGGCAGGACATCTGGCACCTCCTGCCCACCGCGGGCCCCACTGACCTGCTCTGCCACTGCCCAGGAGAAGCAGACCAGCGTTCGCTCAGTAGTGGCTGCTGAGGTTAATGTGTAGGGAGAAGGCTATTACACGCTATTTTAGACCCCTTGTATCCTGTAAGTTGCCGAGTACTGAAACAATGCACTATTTTTATTTTTTTAAGTACATTTAATTATACCTATTTTATCTGTTTTTAAGGAAAATTTAAGTGATGTGAATTCCTTCACAAACTCGAGGGGAAAAATTAGTACGTTGTCAGAAAGCCCAGTTGTTCTTCCTTGAGGGTCCTCCTTTACCCTGAATTTTCCAAAACACCCAGGGAATTATAGTCCCCCAGAGGAGCTGTAAAAATGACTTCCATGCACGCCCCCATGGGGTCAGGACCTGGAACTCAACCACCGTCTACTGGCCATTACTTCTTCTCACCGCACTGTGGCGCTGTTGACAGCTGGTTCCACGCTGGCAAGTGAACTGAGCCTATGGATAGGTTCAGGCTGCTGACAGATTCTGCCCTGCCAGGGAATCTACTCCATTTTCCTAAAATTAGGCATGGGGTCTCCCAGGAGGTAAGCTCCTGGTGCTTGACTATCCTCTTCTAAGGAACAGGATTCCGTGAGCAACCCTGGTAAGAACATCTTTCCAGGGAGCAGTTATCTTCCTAAGAATAACCAAGGTGACCTGCAATATTCCTCCTGCTACAGCAGAGCTATAACTTTATTCTAAAGTGGGACTTCTATCCAATAGGAATCATAATTTACTAAGATCTTTCTGTTAGATCAATGCAAACCTTCCTGATTCTTTGGTCAGGGGTGAAGACATTAGGAGAAATACTGGGGGAAGAAGAGAAAGTTGATTGTTTATTAGTCCTTGATTAGTAACCATGGCGCCTTGGGAAACTGACTGAAAACCTCTGTGTTATGTCTGTTCTTTCACCTGTGAAGCTGGATAATATGAACAAGAATGGTATGAGAATCAGTGAGATGATTCATATACAGCACTTCACAGTGTCTTACATATCATAAATAGTAAGCAATAGCTGTAACAATAGGTATCTTATGACAATGCTTATTGACTGTTTTATACCAGTACTGGTGCAGTCCCTGTGTGTGGAAGGCCCTCAGTATAGTTTTACTGAGTATCATACTGCTTAATAATGATGGGCTACACCACTTCACTGGGCTTCTGTATGGGGCAGAATCTGTGACAGGGAAGAACTTATTCACTCACAGATGTGTTCCCACTTGTTCTCCCTGGCAAATTATCCATTCTGTTCTAACAGTAAAGGCCAAACTCATAGACAAACACACAGTCCTGCCATGAGGCTGCTTGCCTGAACCAGTTTTATGAAAACAATGTAAATAGTATATGGGTTGTTTAAAAATAAATAAGCTATGAGTATTGAAACATGAGCAGAGGTTAAGTTATATTTATGAAAATTGTCATTCATGTAAATACATTTCTGACCTCTATCAGATCAAATTTTTAAAAATTAAGTTGACTGTGACCAGATGGGCAACACTTTGGGGAGAACAGTCTGGATCCCACATTGTTACAGAAGAAGGCTGCTAGCAGCTATTCTGAGCAGCCTTTATGTGCCCAGTACTGAGTGAGGGCCTGGGGACCGGGGCACTAAGAAAGCAGATGCCCAGCCCTGCCCTCCCCTCTGGGTGCTCTGGATGAATCTCACAATGCACGGCTTTGAAAGCCCCTGTCAGGAGCTTCTGCACAGCATGGCAGAAGCTATATTTATGCCCTTTCCTATGAATGACAAGGTTGGGCAAAGCAGAGAGGGACGCAGAGGCCCCAAAGCCAGAGTCAGAGTCAGTGTGAGGAATAAGCAGAGTATTGGAAGCATCAGTGTCCTGATGGAAACAAGCGTTCCTTGGGGAGAAGAAATCTTCTCAAATCTTCTCTTTAAAGTGCTGAGGAGCCCTCAGAGGCTGTGGAGAAGGGAAGGCATGTAGGAATTGGTCCTGCTGTCTCCTGCACATTCTACTGCTTGAAAGCAAGTGCAAGTTCCACGATACTTTGAATCCGTGTTGATTTTTTTTAGGTTCTCATTCAGCGTGGAACACAAAGCTAGCTGGGAACAGACTCAAGGTCTGTGAAAAGGACAAAGGTAGGAGGGCACAGGACATACTCCTGGGAATCTGAGTTTGCCACTGACCTCGTCAGGGAGCGAGCTGGCCCCTTTCTGTCTCATGGAGAAGCCTTGACCATTGTCCAAGGCCCCACACTGCCCCATCTCTGTGGGATGCAGACCTCGCTCATTCACTCAGTAAACAAGAGAAGAACAGTAATAGCGTGATGAGTGTTAAGATGGCATTTAAGGACCCTGGACACGCACACACGAGAGGGACAAGGACAGAGCAGTTTACTAGAAGCAGCACTTAACCTGATAACTGATGGTGATGAGGCTTGGTGGCACCTAAACTCAACACAGACCAATTATTTCTGAAATAACAGCCTCCTAAAGCCTGGCAAAGGCTACATGTAATTAAGTCCCACTCTGACAAGCCCAACTCCCTGCCTGATTCCCTCTCCCAGTTATTCAACAAGGTTTGTGGTACATTGTTACTTGCCAGAGGCTGGGCTAGGCTCTGGGAGTGTAGCAGTGCAAGGATAGACCCCTCTGTGAAGAGAAGCCCAGGGTGGACACAGGGTATATCTGGGACTCTCACAGTCTGGGCAGGGAAGGTGTTGGCCATTGACTCTCTGCCAGGCAGAGGCTTTGAAAGTGCCAACACTACCTGAGTTTCTTGTGACAAGGGTTAACCTGTGATTGCTGCTGCAGGGCCAATGGTTAATTGGCCATTTCTGAGCCCCTTTTAAATGAGCCACCACGCCCAGCTGACACTTTCATACTCGTTATTAGTAAAAAGGCTGAAAAGGGAACACTGGACACTTGTTTCAGCCAGATCCTGTAGGAGAGGTTTGAGGATATGCTTTTTCCATATTTGATTCCCCTATCTTGCTGATCTCTTGTGAAAGATGCTTTCAATGTTTCCGATTATGGAAATCACCGCTCAAGGAGGTCCATCCAATTATTAAGAGGTGATCTGAGCCTTTAATCCCAGCACTCGGGAGGCTGAGGTAGAAGGAGCATTGTGAGTTCAAGGCCAGCTTGGGCTACAACGCAAGCGCAAGGCCGGCCTGAGCTACATAGTGTGACCCTGCCTCAAAAAACTGGGGCTGCGGGTTTGGCTCAGCGGCTTAAGCGCCTGCCTGGTAGGCGTGAAGTTGTGAGTTCAATCCTGGTGCCGAGGAAAAAAAAGAAAAAAAAGATCTGATCCCTGATCTGCACCTCTCTAGGAGCCACATTACCTCCCCTATCAGTGCTAAAATCCCTTCTGAGGCTGAGAGGGACACAAAAAAAACCCCTAACTCAATTCACTGTCCTCTTTTTTAGAAACATTTCCCCAGACCCCATCTGCTAAGCTGGTGTATTCCTGACAGCTACTGTCAACACAGGACTCTCAGACAGCCTGAGGATCCCCGAAGTCCGCGAGAAACAAGAACCAGGCCCTGGAGAGCCCCCTGCACACACCCGCATGGGGGCTCGTGGCTGGTGTCAGTAGGAGGTGCCCACACTTGGCCGCAGGAAGCAGGACACACAGCCCTGTCACCCGCCCGTGAGTGGCGTAAAGCAGGGCGAGGGCCTACATAGATCTGTAGCATTATGAGCCGGGTTGGAAAATGGGCCTGCTGAGCCTCTGCGAGGGGCCACGTTTCTCCAGAGCAATGGCTGGCGTTAGAGAGTCCCCGGAAACTACTACAAAAGACAAAAAGAGGCCCTAGCAAGCGCTGCAGAGGTGCTGCTGGCGATGTGACTCGTCCCCGAGGTCAGAACCGGGCAGACCCCTGGCAGGGGCCACTCGGGGACCTTCTCACTCTGGGTCCGGCTCCCAGCAACAACATGAACAATAACTTCTGCCGGGCCCTGGTGGACCCGAGGCCCGTGGGTCCCCCCAGCTGCATGCAGCTGGGCGTCGTGCCCCCGCCCAGGCAGGCGCCGCTGCCCGCCGCCGAGCCCCTGGGGAATGTGCCCTTCTTGCTGTATCCCGCGCCCACCGCCGAGCCGCCTTACTACGACGGCTACGCGGGGGTGCTGCCCTACGTGCCCTTCCCCGGCGCCTTCGGGGTCTATGACTGCCCCTTCGAGCCCGCCTTCATCCAGAAGCGCAACGAGCGCGAGCGGCAGCGCGTCAAGTGCGTCAACGAGGGATACGCGCGCCTCCGTGGCCACCTCCCCGGCGCCCTGGCCGAGAAGCGGCTCAGCAAGGTGGAAACGCTGCGCGCCGCCATCCGCTACATCAAGTACCTGCAGGAGCTGCTGAGCGCGGCCCCGGACAGCACCCCAGGCTCCGGGCCGCCCCCCGACTGCCGGCCCGACTGCCCCGGCGACTGCGAGGCTCTGGCGCCCCCCTCGCTAGTGCCCGAGCCGTCGGAATCCTCTGGCTTCTCCTCCTCTCCTTTCTTTGAGTCAGAGGAATCCAGCCATTGATCAGCCTGTGGCCGCCCCGACGCTGGGGATCCTTTCCTCTTCCTCATTCTCGGGGCATGAGCCCAACGCTTGGAGGGTCTTGGCACTCCACCCTCCCCCGCCCCCCAGTTTAGGCCTGAGGTGTGGGACCGAGGCAGAGTAGAGACGTGAGCACCTCGAGAGTGTGTAACCCCCACTCCAGCCCACCCCGGCCTGGGCCAGCTCTGGCTGCAGGCTCCACCCACCCCGGGGCTACAGGGGGCCGCCCAGGACTCACTTGGGTCAGTTCCTGCTCAGTCCTCAGCCTGCATTGAGAAATTCGGAGTCTAGCCTGGCTCTAGAGGCTCTGCTCTGTCCTCCATCACCGCAGGGCAGCCCTGTCTCCCCAGATCCCCTGAGAGTGAGCGAAGCACGCTTTGAGTGCGCCAGGCTCTGGCTCTCCGTGAGAGCGACTCAGACACTCGAGACTGCCCAGAGAGCTCACTGCCCCTCGAGAGAGGAACCCAGCACTGCACGAAGGAGGCCACGCGTGTCTACTCTTGGGTCTCTGGCTCCTCGGATGGAGGGCGACTGCACCCTACCACACACATACTCACACATACCCCAGCCCTCGGTGTGGCCTTCTCTGGAGTTTTCCTGGGTTGCGTGCAGTTTCTGCCCTAAGGCTTGCGGGGCCTCTGGGGTCAGTTGGCACTGTGTTTGCACCAGAGAGCTAAATAAAAGGACTGTTGAGTGTTGTGGTCCCCAAACCATTGTCTCTGCTGATTCCCACCCCGGCTCCTTTCTCATTTGCCCTCCCAGCTCAGCACACTTGGGCGAGGGTGTGGGGGGTGTTCTCCTAGCTCGCGCACTCACTAACACGTACAGAGCGCTTAGTACACACTGAAGGCCTGCGTGCAGGAGCGTGCAGTCAGTCTCAGACTCTTGTGCAGTTAGGGGTGGGAGGAGGCCTAGTATCACCATAAAGTGTGGCAGGTGCTGCGTCAGCGGCAAGGGCTTTCCTGGTGGTTCTGCGGGCCTTCCGCCCCAGGTTGGAGGGGTTCACTGGTCCCTGACAGAGGCGGCCATGAGGCTTGCGCTGATCTCTGCAGGTACTGAGATGGGGGTAGGGGGTGCTGTGGAGCTGTGCTGAGCTGGGCCATCAAGTACCTTCTCAGGACGGTGTTGCAAGGCCCAATCTGAGGTCTGAGGCTGCACCCCTTTTTCTCCCCCTTTCTGAACTCTATTACCCCAGCCTTGAAACTTTGTGTCAATCACCAGTGCCCCTGTTCCAACCGAAGCCTGTGTGTAAGTTCCTTTCCCCCACCCTCCTCAGGGGACGAATTGGGTTGTCAGTGGCTGGGCTGGAAGGAGTGACAGCTGCCTGGCCTCAGGAGCTCAGGCTGGGCAGCAGGGAGCCAGTGGAGGCTAATTTTACTCACTGGGAGCAGAAAGAGTAATCCTCCACCCCCAGTCCTGCCCCCGCCAGGCTGGCTCAGCAGGACGGGCTCCGCCAGGCCCAGTCCCCAAGGCGGGGGGCATTGGGGACACAGGGAGGAGAAGGCGGTGGGGTGGGGGAGCAGGGAAACGCGAGGTTGTCAGAGAAACCATGGAGCCGTCCTCACCCCAGGACGAGAGCCTGAGGAAGAAGCAACCCAAGAAGCCTGTTCCTGAGATCCTGCCGAGGCCACCCCGGGCCTTGTTCTGCCTGACCCTGCAGAACCGCCTGAGGAAGGCCTGCATCAGCATCGTGGAATGGAAGTATCCTTGGGGGTCTGTGTGTGATGCGAGGACGGTCACTGAGCACAGACTTTGAGGGTTGGGTGGCTGAGGGTTTGGACTGGGGTGAGTTCCCACAGCAGGGCCTGGGGAGCCTTTGGGAAGGAAGGAAGACCTCCACCACGTTGGGGAGCAGGGCTGGTTTTGGAGGGCTTCCTGGGGTTTGAATGGGCTGCCATCCTGAGTGACCATCAACCGTCTGGGGAAGCAGGCTGTGTCAGGGAGACTGTTTTCAGCTGTGCCCCAGTCCACATCACCATGGGGTGCTCTTGGGATTTTGAAGCCATGGTCTCAGTTTGGAATAAGATGGTGGAGGTGGGGAGCTGTAGCCTGTCTGAGAAAATCGTTTTTCCTTTGATGGGAGGGGTAAAAGGGAAGTGTGTGACAGTTAAGGGATAGCTTCCCCTGGACCCAGGCCCAGCTGGGGGCAGGGCTGGAAGAGAGCTGGGTTTGAAGGAAGGACTGCGCTTAGCAGCTCCAAGTCATGGGCCCAGCAAGCCTGGCTTGCTTTGGCTCAGACTTATTGCTCTGGGGACAGGGACTTCCAATTTCTTTCTGTGTTTGCCTGAGCTCTGAGAGGAGGAAGAGTGATGAAAATATCTGGGTTATTTGGGGAAAGGAGGAAGAAGCTGCAGAGGAGAGGAGGCCTGTGTTGAGTGGATTCTGAGAGAGTCGGGAATGCCTGAAATATTTCTACAGGGCTGTGGAAGATGGGCTCCCTCTAGCTGCCCTTTGGAAGAAAGGAGGAGGGATAACTAGAAGGCAGTGGGGAAGGAGTGTGGGGTCAGGTCAGCCTGGCTCCCCACGTCAGGCTCCAGGCCTCTCCCTCCCGGCCTGTCTGTGGTCAGAGCAGGTCAACTGGGCCACTTCTCCCTTTTCACCCTCCTCCCTCCTCCAAGTCTTCTCCCATCACAAGCCTCTGCCACAAGGCCTCCTCTCTTCTCCAACACTAGAACTTTCTGGGAAGGAAATGGAATTGTTCAAGCCAGCCCACCTCTGTAGGATGCCTCTCCATGCCCTTCCCCCAAACCACACACTACCCACCCTCTCTTTCCTTCCCTAACTCCTCCCACACTCTGGCTTTCTAATGGATCAGCAAAGAAAGACAGAACCCTGTGTCTGGGAGAGGGGAGGTATGAGTGGGTGCATACTTGTGACATTGGTGTAAGCACAGGGCTCTGAAAATTCCGATTTCACCTCTCCATCTTCCCTCTCTCCAGGGCTGCCCTGTGGGAGCTTCATTCAAACCTGCATCTGGCCCCCCATCTTCCTGAGGGCCCAACGTTTCTCTGAGAGACCCCCCTCATAGGGTTGCCTGGCCACTGCCTCAGAAAGCCCTGGCTTCTTGGGAGGTACAGGCAATGGGAGGTACTTAGAGTGGAGGAGCAAAGCCCCTTGGGTTTCAGCCGGGTTCTAGCCCTTTGGTCTCCAGGAGTCTAAAAGGAAGTTACCTGTTCCTGAGGGGAGGGAGTCAGGTCCCCAGGTGGGAACCTGCAGGACAGCAGGGATGGACCCTGTGTCCCAAATCCCCAGGAGCAGCCCCATCTCTGTGACATTGTAGTCACAGTCCAGACTGACCTTTAGTGCTCTCTTCTCAATCCTACAAACTGGGGCTCTCCTTAACCCTGGCACCAGACCCTTCGAGACCATCATCTTGCTCACCATCTTTGCCAATTGCGTGGCCCTGGCTATATACCTGCCCATGCCTGAAGATGACAACAACACCTTGAACCTCGGCCTGGTAAGATAGGCCCTCTTATCCCGCTTCCTGTGGGCTGGCAGCCCTAGGCTGGAGCATCCCTTGAAGGCTGTGTTCTGGTGGTGACACTGGTGATTCAGCTCCTGAGGACACAGACCCTCAAACCTTGTCTTTCTAACCTGTGGAGTTGCTGAGGCATTCAGGGGCTTTGCAAGGCAAACCCATTCAGTCTAGATTCTGTGACATCACCAGCCAGCACTGAGCAAGTACCCACTGTGCCCAGGAACTGTGCTAAGCACCCAACAGAAATAAATACATTGAATCCTCACCCTGACCCCATAAAGTAGTCCCATTTAACAGGTATGGAAATTGAGCCTTAGTAAGGTCAGCTAGTGAGCCACGGAGGTGGAATGCTCATTTTCCTTCCCTGTGATGTATGATTCAGAAGAAACTGGCTCCCATGGAGCTTGACTTATGGGAAAGTTTGGCCCAGGAATCCAATAAAAAAAGCATGCTTGAGGACTGGAAGTGTAAGAACACTGAGACTTGGAGAAGTTTAGGTCCTTGGCCAGGGTCACCCTGTTCAAGCCTTGTAGTAGGGCCTCACACTCTGGCCTCTCTGACTTCGAAATCTACTTCTGTACCTGCTGCATTGCTGATGTGGTAACAGCACGAGGATTTCTAAAGGAAGCTTCCTTAAAAACAGTGCCTTTGGGGGCAGGGGGTGTGGCAGTAGTAGAAAGCTTGTCTAGTATGCCTGAAGCCCTGGCTTTGATTCCCAGCACCGCAAAAACAAGAACAATGGAGCCACCATTTCAACAAGGCCTTCAGAGAGTGTGGAGGTTCTTTAATGCATCTGGGCCAGGGAGACAGGAGAGATTGCCTGTCCTTTGCTGGTTTCCATGGGAATCAGTCTTGAGTAGGGGAGAAGCTGGCATTCTAAATGTGTGCTTGCTTTGAGTTGAAAAACAGCTCGCAGTGTGGAAGGAGAGCGAGACCGAGGTCCAGTACACCGGTACTGGCAGGGAAGGTGGCCCACACAGCCTGTGCCTTCTGCACAGCAGCCTCAGCTCTCCATGTCCCTGGATTTAGAGGACCCTGGGTTCACCCTTCTCTTCAGGTTGTCATAGTTTGGGCCTCGGCTTCGTTAAGAAGTTGACTACATATGAAAGAAACTTCCTTCCTGGAGGTACTAAATTACACCTCAGTGGTTACTTAATCTTCCATCTTGAAACAAAACGGCCACTTCGGGCTTTTCAAATGGCCCATGTGTGCTTTTCATGAGTCTGTGGACAAGTGCCTCAGAGCCTCGAGTTAGTTGTAGCCACTCACCTATGCACACAGGCTGGTGAGCTCCCTGGTGGAGGGAAGGCTGACCAGAAACCTTTCCAAAGCACAAACGTCACCTAGCAGGTCAGAGACCCATGGGATGTGAACTATCAGGGAAGGACTCTAATGTGACCCCTTCCTTGTGATTTCCAGAGAGAGCAGATCAGCTTCTGTCTGAGGCCTCCTCACTCCCTTGTCACCTATAGGTTCATCTCTGTGACACCCCGCAAAAGGGAATGAAAGGGGACAGAGCAGGAAGAAGGGAGATTAAATATTTATTTCTTCCTCAGCCTATATGGGCTGCTTGGTAGGCATCTGAGAAAGGCGGGGGACGTTCCAGGTATCAAAATAGCCCATTGTTTTTAAGAAAACAGGCTGAGGAGCAGTTTTGCATTTTCATTTGTTTTATAAATATATACTTAGTGCGTGTTATATCCATGGGACATACTAGAGATATAAATGTGAACCAAATACACACAGTTTTCATCTTCGTAGAGCGTAATTAAATTGATTCAATGAGTAATTACTATTAAGCCAATTAAACAGGTAATTAAAATGAATTGGGCCATATGTGAGGGTAGGGAGGGTGATACCCTACCGGAAGAGGACCTGAGTTGGTGTTGGGGCCAGGGATGCTCTCCCAAGGGTGGATGACTAACCTGAGACTGCAGGGTGAGCACAGGGCTGACTCTGGGTGTGTGACCTGTGCAGGGCCCTGAGTTCAGTGGGCCATCATTAATGCTCTATGGTTATAGTATTGAAATTTTAATTAATTTTATCATTGAATTTATGTTTTGTAAAGGAAATCCAGTGGGACAATGGCACATGCACTGGGAGCTTGGGGGCTGGGTTCACACATGGTCTTGCCTTCTGCCACCTTTCTGCCTCAAAAGATGAGCTCTCAGGTTGATTCCTTACCCCGTGGTGTCCTGGACTCCCAGACAGAGACCTGGGTGCAGGAGTGAAGAGGCTCAGGGTTGGGTACAGGAGCCTTTGGCATGGCAGGGAAGGGTATGGTTGCGATGGTCCCTACTCTGGATTAGCTGTGCCACAGCTCATTCAGTGGGTGGCTCTGAAAAGCCTATCCCCTATCCATATCCTGGGTCTCCTGGAGTGTAAATTGCAATACATAGGTTTTGCCTGACCACAGGGAGCTGTGCTGATTGGTCTGTGCAAAGGGGAGAAGCCTGGCTCCACTTCCCCTCCTCCGGCCAGGCTATAGGCTGTTGGGTGGCTGAATAGCAAGGGTACCGGGGAAGCGTAGGAAGCAGGTGCCTGCTGTGGTCTGCACTTGCCCCATCCACTGGCAATTAAAAAACTCCACAATAGTTTGTGAGAGAGGCTGTAAAAGAAAATGAAGAGCTTTATGCTTTAGTGCACTTATCACACTGATTTTTCTACATTTTGAACAAGGGGCTCCATGTTTTCCTTTGCATTGGGTCCCCCAGTGATGTGGCTCCTGGGTGAGGGTGTGAAGGCAAGTGTGGCAGAAGGCCCTGGGTGAAGGGAGCTACATGGGCAAAGGGCACAAAAGGGAGCTACATGGGCAAAGGGCACAAAATGGAAAGAGCAGGGTGGAGTTTAGATAAGTCTTGGGACACCACATTGATTGTGGCCTGGAGTGACACGGAAAGCAGGGAAAGATGAGGAAGCCCCTGATATCCAGGCATGAACTACAGACGGTGATGGATGGGGTGGACTTAGTGACTGACTGCATGTGGGACAAGGACAGAGGTGTGGGGAAGTCAGAGATGTCATTTGGCTCCCAGAGTGGGGGACAGAGTAGATGGTGGTGTCACTTGGCAAGGCAGCAGCTTGGAGGGGCGTGGAGGAGTATGGCAAGCTTGGCTTTAAACATGTTGAGATGCAGATGCTTGTGTCCCTGGATGGGCAGGTGGCCCTGCAGGTCTACGCATCTGAGGGCAGAGCCTTCCTCATCGGGCACAAGCTAGACTCACTGGGGAGTGGCCGGGGCTGGGATGGTGGGGGTGGGCAAGAAACTCCCTGCGACTCCTGTTTGCAAGCAGAGTGGGGCGCTGACTCCCACAATTCTGGGTGAGGCATCCTGACACCTGTCTGCAGGCAAGGGCTCCACTGGGATCTTCCCTGTAGGTCCCTTTCCTGCTCTTCCTCCCCTTCCCTCCAGCATCTGGTGAGGGATCCTGTCTACTCTTTGTCAGTAGGGAAGCCAGGGATCCTCTCTGAACTGAAGAGGAAACTGAGGCCCAGAGAGGGCAAGGAGTTCTGGCAATGCACAGTGGATCAGAGAGTTCCCAGAAGAGGATCAGAGTGCTGGCATCCTGGCCAGTCATGTGATGTTGTGCTGGAGGGAGGCATGGGCTCTGAAATCAGCCAGACCAAAAAGCAGTATGGTGTGGTGGCTGGAGAATGGATTAACGAGCTAGAATATATGCTTTTGAGTCCAGGCTGATTTATATACTATCTGTGACCTTGAACAAGTTATGTAAGCTCTCTGTTCTGTGACAGAATAGCACTGTACACGTGAAAAATGCTTCTGGATGAATCAAGTGCTTCTAGGTTGTAGATCCAAATCCATCACATTAGCAACTCCATTCTGCAGGTCTCATGGTATTCGAGTGGTCACCCCAGCCAGGAACCCCCTGGCCGCAGACACTCCCAGGTTGTTCTTGATTCAAAGGGTATAACCCCAATAGCTCTGTCAGAGAGTTAGGCCCAATAGAAATTCCCCTTCACCCCACCCACTGCCTGTCCCTGATTTCTCTTTAACCTTTAATCTTCGCTCTTTGAAACGTCCAGTTTTCTTGAACAGCTTTCCGGGTTCCCTCTTCTGTCCTCCAGCAAATCACTGTCATCACCATGAACAACACCACAGACATCCAGTCTGGGCTGAGCGCTTGCACTTATCAGGCACTGTTCAAATGCCTTCCCTGCATTACCATGCCTAATGTCCAAGAGGCAGCTACAGCTTTTTTCCTCCTTTGTACAGATGAGTAAACTGAGGTACAGAGAGGTTAGGTGACTACACACGCAACTGGCTATGTAGCAGGCCTGCACCCCGTGTGGGCCTCTTGGTGTGGCTTTCTGGACATCAGAAGAGGAGGGAGGAGAGGCCCTCTCTGCTTCCTGTGGGAAGGCCCCTTGTTGTAATCCTGTTTTCTCCCGACCATGGGGTCCAGACCACGATGGGCATGCAGAGTGTCCAGTGACAGTCTCTAGGCCTGCTCCATTTGTCCGACAGAGAAGTCTACCTTGAGGGGTCTATGGCTAACACCCCCCACTCCAGAACTCTCCCAGGAGACTGGAGGCTTGGGGGTGATACCACAAAGGATCTCCTTTTGCCAGAGAAGTGGGAGGGTGGAATCAATCCTGAGTTGTGCCTGGAAGCTGAGACTAGAACCCAGTGCTTCCCTCCCAGTTCAGCCCCAAACTCTCCAGAGCTAGCTCTGCCTCTCAAAATCTGAAAGGGTTCTACTTCTAGAGGGACCCCCAGCTGAGTAGAAAAGCAGTCTTAGCCAGCTGGAGGAGACCCTGGAGCAATGAATTATGAATTACTGGGCACAGACTAGAGATGGAGAGCTTTTGTTACATTATCTCCCTTCCAGCCTCATAGCAACCTGTGTGGATGGATGACTTTCAAAACATGAAAACCTATCTCTGATTAAAATATACAAGGAACACGTGTCCAAGATTAATTTGAAGCTGAATGTGATTGTGCTTGTAGTGAGAGGCAAAAAGAAGTTGAGGCCGGAGGATTGCAAGTTCGAGGCCAACCTGAGCAATTTAGTGAAACCCCACTCAAAATAAAAAAAAATTAAAAAGGCTAAGGATGTAGCTCAGCAGTAGGGTGCCCCGGGTTCAACACTCAGTATATTATAATAATATTTACAATATATTATAATAATATTTATAATGTATTATTATAATGTACTATGTTATATGTTTATAACTTATTTCAATATTAATAATTATATAATATATAATTACATGATAATAGATATTATATAATAATATTTTATTAATATTGTAAAAACAAGCAGGAAGGTAGAGCTGGCTCATAAGGAATTAGAAGGACAGGAACTGTATGACAGTGCAGAAGGAATGCTGGACCAGGGTTGCCAGGTGAGACACTGTACCCACTAATACCTTCTGGGACAATAAAACGGGAATCACTATGGCTTTCTTTTGATGAAGCAGGGACCACCTGCCTCTCTATGGCACCCAATACCAAGACTGAAGCTAGGGTACGTTCCCCAGGCTGGGAGCTTTCAAGGGCCAGAGGAGCTCTGCCCACCAAGGGAAACTTAGCAGTGTGTGGAGTCATGGAAGTGGCCTGGGAATGCGTGACACTGGCACTGAGTGGACAGAGGCTGGGGACACTGCTCATCATTCTGCTACGCACAGGACAGCCCCACCCCCAACACAGAATTATCTAGCCCATTAGAACTGAAGTTGACAAACCCTGCCCAGGGCAGGTCAGTCATCCTTGGCCAGACTGTTAGAAGAGGTGCCAGTGTGACATGACAAGGGCATGGTGCCTTCCCTTTGCCTTACTGCCAAGTGCTGGGACATTTTTCTAACGACCCATCTAATAAGTACTGCCCATGCCTGTGTCCGTGCCTGGGTGGGGCAGGGTGGGGTGGGCTTGGTGTGGCCACCCACTTGGCCCCTCCTCGCCCCCTGAACAGCCACTGTCGCTAAGGATCATGGACTTTCCCCACCCCTGCCACATTCCTGGGGCTCAGGTTGCTGCTCAGCACCCTCCCCCGGACTGGCGCCTAAGCCTTGTCAGGGCACCTGTCTTTTTATAGGGTCTGGAATGTGCCTGCCAATTCCTGCAGCCAGCACCCCACTCCACCTCACCATCTGGAGAAGCTGGGGTTTCAGGAGGACCCCAGGCCTGGCCTTGACCTCCAGAGATCCAGGACTTGCAGGGCACAGAGGGTCAGAGCTGTGCACAGAACTGACGTTTCTCAACCAGGGTCTGTCAAAATAAAACAACCCTGAGCTGGGAACGGTGGCCCACACCTGCAATCCCAGCTCTCTGGGAGGTTGGGGCAGGAGAATCACAAGTTCGAACCCAGCCTGGGCTATTTTACAATTTAAGAAGATCTGTTTCAAAATAAAATCTAATATAAGGACTGGAGAAATAGGTCAGTGCCCAGACCCTGTGTTTAATCCCCAGTGCTACAAACAAATGAATGGAAGCCGAAGGCTGGCTCTTTGTTCTCCCTGGGAGCCTTCCTTTTCCCCACCAAAAAGGCTCCACTCCTCTTTTGGCACTCTTAACATCCCCCCATCTGCACCCCTTCACACCAGGGTAGGAGCTGTGCACACACCAGCCTATGAACAGCTAAGGCTGGAGAAGACCCCAGCGCTGAGCCATGCTGTGCAGTTTTTGGGAGGTCATGGGAAAGCACAGAGCTTGCAAATCCAACAAACTAGACCCTTGCTGGCAGCTTCTGAACCTCTCTGCACAGGGGCCACAGTATCTACACATTAGGATGTTAGACCCAGGAGTGAGACAACTCATGTCCAGCCTGGCAGGTGTTGCAGAGTGGAGGCTCCTTCCTCCTCTCCCCCTCCAGCACCAATCCCCGAAGCCAGAGCCCCAGCCTGTGCGGCAGTGATACCTCCTGGGGTCTGGGTTTGGGTAGGCTGTGACAAATGTATCCAGATGTACCAGGCATAATTTCTCCCTTCCCAGCAGAGCATGGTGGTTGAGACTATGGAGTCTGGAACCGAACTGTCTGCATACATATTATAGCTCTACCACTTTATAGCTGTGTGATCCTGGAGAAATTATTTGACCTCTCTGGGCTTCAGTTTCCTCTTCTCTAAAGTAGGAGTAAGAGTACATACTATGCAGGGCTTCGGTGGGAAGTAGACATATGCATATGCGTAGAAATAGGGCCTAACACATTAGTGGGGGCTTAATAAAGCACGGTCATTATCATCATTATTGTCCAAAACAGTGCTGGTCCCCCACTGCTGCCCAGGTTGACTCTTCCTTGCCCTCTCTTCCCTCCTTGCCCCCAAGTATGCGGTCCCTTCCTGTGACCCTAAGGCCTCTGTCTCCCTGTCCGCACAGCACTGGCACATCTGGCCTCCTCTGACCTGAGGACGTGGGTACCCAGTGTGGAGAGGGGAAGGAGGGAATGAAGGTCCCTGCCAAGGAGGTAGGGTGGCAGGAGAGACCCACCAAATCGAGTCTCTTGGGGAAGGGTTCATCCAGCTAAATATAGCCACTTTCCTCACTCCTCAACAGGTCACTTTCCAAACCTGGAGACTGAGGGCTCAGGGAGACGCTGGGTCTTGGACTCTTGGAGAGCAGTGTGGCGGCAGCGGCCAGCACACCAAGCTGGCTGAACGGAAAGACTGGGTCCAGGCTGGTGGGTGGGAGGGGGGCCCATAGCCTAGGACACCGCACTATATATATATATATATATATATAGTACCAGGGATCGAACTCAGGACCTCAGGCCTGCCAGGCAGGCACTTATGTTACTGAGCCAAATGCCTGGCCAAAGTCTCTCTTTCTTCATCTGCAAAACAGGAAAAATATTTCAGCAAGTCCCAACCCCTGCCCACATCAGGGTGTGCAAAAAAATGTGCTATTGCCCTATGAACTCACTTCATTTGGGCTCCGAGCTGTTGCCCGTCACCTCTGGGGCACAGGAACTCCCACGGAAGTTATTGGTGTTTGTGGTCACCCTACTTACCCGAGAAGGGGGCCCTGTGTCCTGGTAGTGCCAGGATCGTGAGGGTCCCAGGTCCTCTCCACCCTCACTAGGAGAAGGATGCCGGCAAGGCGGACCTGTTTTCCTAAAGGCCCCAGGCCCCACTCCCCACTTCCCCACAGATCTGGCACTTCCTCAGGGTACTGTGAGTACCACCCTTGAGATCCCTGGCCTTTAGAAAACAAAAGCCAGGGGCCCTGTCCTGCCCTCTGCTTTAGGGAATCCAGGAGGGTAAGCAGTCATTACCATTGTTAAGGGGTCTCTTGATGGTTGACCTTGTCCAACCTGCTCAGAGTACCTGTTGGGAGGCCCAAGAAATAAAGGGACACATGGGGGCATGTGTGGCATGTCTCCCCTCCACCCCAACCCTGAGCTCTACCTAGCACCCACCCTCTTCCTCCCATCAGGCAGCCCCCCTTTGCCTGCTTGGAGCAAGTGTGCTGTAACCAAGAAAGCACTCGGACAAGTCCAATCTCCCGCACCAGCAGGATTCATGTCTGTGCAGGTCACATCCCTGGACCATGAGAAAGGAGACTTTTCAGGTCCATGGGTAGGGCAGGTATGCTGTGGCAGTGACCCTGGTGAAGGAGCCAATCATCTCCTGTAGCCACTCTTGATGCCTTTGCTGGCTTCTGCCAGCCCCGTTAAGGTTCTTCCTATGGGCTTTTTAGATCTAGAGCCCTCCAGAGGGGACATGGGTAGCCCAGGAGATGGGAGTCCAGAGCAGACCATAGTGCTAAGGGCAGGGACAGAGGCAGGGGAAGGAGGTGTGGTGGCAGCTGTCACTGTGGGCCAGACAGTGCTGGGCAGGTCCCTCTGGAGGGCAGCCCAGGCAGCCCCCACCATCTTCCCACAGGCCCAGTGCACACCAGAGTGGGGGGAGCAGTGGGAACTGGCTGACCTTGGAGATGGAAACAGATGCAGTAAGAGGGTGAAGGCTTCAGCTGGGGGCTTTGGGAGTGCCTGGCATGTGTCAGGCCAGTGGGTCAGGATCACATGAAATCCAACCCCAGCCTAGGGTGGTCCCCAGGGGGCTCTGGTTGGAGGCCTGTCTATGGAGAACCAGTGATGAGGCTCTTGGAGGAAACAGTGAGAGAACTCACCCCACACAGTCAGGAGGGCTACTGGTCCTCTCTAAGCACTGAAAGTCAGGAGTAGGTATAGGCGCTGTTTATCCTGCCCTGGTGTCAGGAGAGCCTAAGGGTGCCCCTGCCTTTGCAGTGTGTTGCAGTAGAAAGCACAACCTCTCAGCATTCATGTATTCAACCAACCTATCTTGAGTACCTGTGTGCTAGCAGTCTGATGCATTGTAAAGCAGAGCTTCCCAGAGGACAGTCTGCAGGGAAAGATCAGTTTATTGTTTTTAACATCCATTTACCATGGACTGATGATGTATGGCTCCTCTGTGTGCACCATTTCACAGCTTGTGCCAGGTGAAGCTTGCCAAGTAACTTTGACAGACTCAGATCTGTCTATAATTCACACGTGAGCTTGGAAGCTGCTGGAAATTGCAGTGAAACTCTATAAAGCTCATTCACTGCTTCTACAATACTTGTTTCACCTCAGAGCAATAGCATCAGCCTGTGGACCCAGCCCAGCCTGGTCTGCACCTTGGGCGGTGATGATGGAGGATTCTAATTCAATCATTGTCACCAATATTGATATGTCAGGCACTGTTCCAGATGCAGATGATTAGCAGAGAACAAAGCAAACTCCCTGAACTCATAAACCTGATAGTAGGTCTGCAGATACAGTCCATGGAAATAGGTAGCAAATCAGGTCTTAGCAATTGCTGAAAAGAAAAATAATGCAACATAAGGAATATATATATGGAGGAGAGAGTGGCCTGGAAAGTCTCAGTGATAAGCTGACATTCAAGTTGGTATCTGAAAGAAGAGAGAAAGCTATGTGGGTGTATCTGGGGAACAAGGATCCTGGTAGGGGAAACAGCAAGGGGGATTCTGAGTCTGGAATTTTTTGAGCTGATGCAGGGGATCCTGTTTCCTGGGGGTGGGCAGCAGAATCACAGCAGGAGCTATTTCAATCCACAACCCCCTAAGGTCTGAGAAACCTTCTGAGGGGGTACTCTGGTCTCCATACCCAAACGCTATCAGTGATGGGGCACCATCCCACTTCACCCATTCCTGGGGCAGAAAACCCACTGGGAATCCTCAGAGTTAAAATGACACATGAGGAAGACCCAAACTCTGGGGGCTGCAGCTGGGTGGCAGGCAGTGAAGAGCCACACAGTGTCAGAAAATGGTAGAAGGCTCAAGGGGCAAATTCTTCCTGTGGAAGGTCAGAGGATTTTTGCACGATAAAAGGTCGACTGGGTAGTAGGCCTTGGGGACTCTCTAAACAGAGGGCCCAGGTGAGTAGAGGGACAGAGGTTGGGACCACTGGGTGATCTGAAAGTTATGCTACCTGACAGGAAGGTGGCCAGGAGTGAGGCCAGATAGGTGCAGGTCAGCAATGATTCCTATCATAGTGGAAGGTTCTGCATAGTGCCTTGCAAGAGGAGAGCACAGAGACTTATCTGGTGATCCCTGGAGCAATTGCAAACTAGCAATGGTGGCTGTGGCCAGGCCCTGGTAGAGAAGGGGCTGGTGGAGGGGATGTTGAAGGTAGCAGGTGACTGCCAATAACAGAGAGAAGTGAGGGCAGCTGCAGTGTGGATGGGGAGGAGATAGATACAGCAGGTGTTAGGGCTAGGAAGGTCTGGGCCTGGTGAACAGTGGTACCCAAGTTCAGAAAGCTCCCTTGGAATTGTGTAGACAAATGGGTGCCACTGGCCCAGGCAGGGACAGGTGAAGAAGAGCAAGTGTTTCCTGTTGGCCTTGAGAATGCTCAAAGGTGGCACTCGCAGCTGCTTACCCCAAGATAACTCAAAGATTACAGCTCTAACTTTACCTCCAAAGTGTACCACAAAATATCTTACTATAATTGTCATTTTTACACTGCTCTATTGCCAATCGTTTGGGAAATAAAAGACATTCTATTTATAGTGCCCTGTTTTTAGTAGTGGTATTTCCATTTTCAAAACACACTAATTCTTGATCACTAAAAATGAAATGAACTCTGGTAGTGAGCTGCAATTTTTTTATGGGAAATGGATTAAGGGGAAGAGAAGTTCATGTTCAAACATGTTGAGTTTAAGGTCCAACGGTGCGAAGTCTGGTAAGTCACCTGCGAACATGACGTCATGCGGCAGCTCTGTGGAAGCCAATAGATCGCAGTGCAGGCAAAAATGGCCCTTATAAGGGCCCGAATATCTGTGATTTATGCAACATCTGTCTCATGCCAGGCAATGGTAGATGCTTCCTTACCGGACACCATTCCATCCTTGAGACCTCTCTTCAAGGTAGTTCTTGTTGACTCAATCCTGAGTGTTTTCCTGCAGACCAGGAAAGCAAGGTTCACAGAGGCCTAGAAAAATTTGAGTGGAAAAAAAACAGCCAGTGAGAATCCTTCTGCCATATGCCTACTGCCTCTGCCCACTAATGGCAACCTCTCAAGGGTTTTGAAGGAAATGTGAGGCTTTGGAAAGTTCATGACTTTGATCTCGGGGAGACAACCAGGCCTTGCCAGGAACCAGGTCCTGAGGTTAATAAATAAGAGTGGAATGAATATCCCTCATCTCTCTGTGCCATGAGGCTAATGTAGTGTGACATTGTGATCCTGTTCCCATGGCACAAGAATGGACATCTCCCTCTTCCACATCCTCTGGGCAAGGGCCCTATCACACACACACACACACACACACACACACACACACACGCTCCTTATGGTACTGGACTGTCACTCCAGGCACTTCAGATTAGCTGATAGGGAGGATAGCGAAGAGCACTGGGCCTTGGAGCTGATTGTGGAAGAACCCAAGTGACCTGTTAGAGGCCCACAACCCCTGACAAACTTGCTCTGTGGCCAGTGGAGGTGGACAGGCAGTGGCAGGTGCAAGCTGCCCCTGGTGTGCATGGCTGGCTGCCCGGTCTGGGAGCATGGTAGCTATTCTGAGTCCTGTTTTCACTTCCCTCAACCCTGGGGATGCAGCAACCTAAACATTAACATGCTGATTTTACTTCCCTGTCCACCCTTGTGCCTTTCCTTTAACGATGGGCCTGCCAGGACCACCCTTTGAAGTCCCACGGCATGGAGTAGGTTGCCCCATGGTTGCCCAGCTGGTGCTGAGCCCAGCCCCTATCAAGAATTCCCTTAGCAGAAGGCCATGGCTTTGCATCTGAATCATCCTGTTATGCTTCTGGAAGGAGGAGAAAGCTCTGCAATTACACATTAGTAGAAAGAATGAGGGCTGAGTTTAAGGAAAGCAGGTCTGGTTTATGTATGCCTCACTTTCCTCTTCCACAAGAAGGAAAATGTATGCTTTAGGAAAATTCTCTGAATAACTTGAGATTGCCAGGGTCATATCCATATTAATGAGCCATTTGAAGATCACTTCCTTCGCCTTCTACATCTATGCCCTGGGTAGTAAAAATAAAACAATTACCTTCCAGATCATTCGTGGCGTAGCCAGTTCCCTGCTCTGGCTCTGCCAGCAAAGGAGCTGTGGAGCATAGGGTGAGTCAGGCCTCTGTAGTCCCCTGGTGGGGAGAAACCCTGGGGCGCTGGAGAGACCTGGGAAGCAGAGCTGCCAAAGTCACCAAGCCAGGTTCAGATGGCTGCTAGGAGGGCAGTTTCAGCCTGGAGTCCTGACAGAAGGGCCCTGCTTCCCCAGTCAGAAATAGCTCTTGCCTGGGCCCAGTAGAGAGAAAGGTGACCTGGTTGAGGACAGGGTGACCCCGAGGAGCAGGCTACACAGGGGCAGTTGTCTGGAGGTGCAGCAACGCCTTCTGAGAGCTCAGCCTCTTCCCTGTGGAGACTCCCTCCCCGACCCACTCAGTGCAGCCCACATTCAAATCACCCTGCCTAATAGTTGCTGCCTGCAGGCAGCCAGTGTGAGCCCAGAAGTATGGTCAGGGAGGGAAAATGAATTAAAAAACAAGATCCTGACCAGCACGGAGGGTCATCTGGAGTTCTGAGCCCACTAGATGGTGGGAGTAGAAAGATGTTCAAACCATAAACTGTCTGGGGTACTTCATCTTGGAGACCACCCCAGATCATCGATTTACTCACCCAATCCTAGGCCCTAGAAATAGAGGAGTAAAAAAAGAAAGGGACAAATCTCTCCCATACTATAGAGAATTTATATTCTAATGGAAAGAGAGACAAGACAAGAGCATACATGTGAGCTGGGCACAGTGGTATGCACCTGTGATCTTACCTACTCAGATGGCCGAGGCAGGAGGATTGAGAGTCTGAGGCTAACTTAGGCCACTTAGCAAGACCCTTTAGTATTTTAGCAAGGGATGAGTAATAAGAAGACAAAATGAAGCATGGAAGAAAAACACAAAACATTTGAGGAGTCTCAATTTTACTTTTTGGTATTAGGGACTGAATCCAGGGAGAACTGAACAGTATCCTCAATCTTTTTTATTTTATTTTGAGATAGGGCCTCAGTTGGCCTCAAACTTGTGATCCTTCTGCCTCAGCCTCCCATGTAGCTGAGATTCTAGGCATGCATGGGACAGGGGACAACTTTTGAGTAAAGACCAGTTGAAATCAAGGGAGCCTGCAACTGAGAATGTGAGGTGCTGTGGGGAGGGGTCCTGCCTGAGGGAGCAGCACAAGGGAGCAGGACACCTGCCTTAGCTGTGCTGAGGGATGGGGGAACCCAGCATGGCTGGAGGGAGAGCAAGATGGGGCCAGGGGTCACTGGGCATGTGCAGAGAAGAGGTGTGACCACGTTGGCTCCCACAGGAGAAACTGGAGTATTTCTTCCTCATCGTCTTCTCCATTGAAGCTGCCATGAAGATCATCGCCTATGGCTTTCTGTTCCACCAAGACGCCTACCTGCGCAGCGGCTGGAATGTGTTGGACTTCATCATTGTCTTCCTGGGGTGAGGCTTGGCAGGAGGTGGGGAACTGGAGGCAGATGTATCCTGAGGACTAGGTGCTCCCCCAACATCAGCATCCTGGGGTGGTGGGGAGCCCCAGCACTGTGCTAGTCATGCCAGGAAGCTGCCTTCCTTAGAGTCCAGCTTCCGTTAGAGGCCGCCCTGGGTGCTGTCACTGTGGGTGGGGAAGGAAACGCTGCTTCCGGTCACTTACCGGCCTGTGCCACAGCCCTCCCCAGCAAGGTGCTGTCAGCGCCTTCATCCTCTTCTCTTCAATGCCATGGAGATGAGGTGGGTTCCAGCGGCCACACTTCCTGGGGCTTGCCTTTCTCAGACCTTGTCTGTGGTTCACTTACTCTCCACATACCTGCAGTGTACACCTGTTGTTTGGATTCACAAAGATGGACATTTAGCAGCCTGCATTAGTGTCCCTGGCTGCCACAACGGGGTTCCACTCACTGCGGGTTTAAACAGTCCAGATTTATTTTCTCAGGGTCCAGGAGGCTGGAAGCCCAAGGTCAAGGTGCGGGAAGGTTTGGTTTCCCCTGAGGCCCCTCTCCGTGGCTTGCAGATGGCCTCCTTCTCCCTGCATCTCAACTTGGTCTGTGCACATGCACAGCCTGTGTGTGCCTAGATTTTCTCTTGTAAGGACAGCAGTCAAACTGGGTCAGGGCCTACCCTGATGAACTTATTAACTTAGTCACCTCCTTGAAGACCTGATCTCCAAAGACAGTACACTCAGAGCTATTGGAGGTTAGATTACTGACATACGAATTTTGTTTAGCCTGTAACATTCCCATCAGCAACCACAACTGAGCATTTACCAGTGATTTCCATGTAACACCTCACCTAATTCTCCCAACAGCTCTTCTGCTTTCTCCATCTTATGGATAAGGAAGCTCAGGGACGGAGAAGTCAAGCAACTTGCCCAAGGTCACACAGCTAGCTGATGGCATTCAAACCAAGGCAGTCTTGGCCCCCAGGGTTGCACTCTTCACCACTATGATGCCCTTCAATTGAGTGGCTGCTGTATTGACTATCTGCTGGCTACCCAGGGCTGCTCTCAGCACCAGGAGGAAAACAGAAGAATTCTGTGACTCAGCCTGTGTCTTAGTGAGCTGGCCTGATTGGAAGCCAAGACAAACCCTGCAGGATAGACTCAGAGAACAGTGCCGCACAGTGCTTCACACACAGTGTGTCTCCAGTGTCAGAAGAAGGACTGAGAGAGAGATTGAGGAGAATGTCAGAGGATAGCAACACTCTGAGTGACTTGAGAGAGGAGGTAGACAGGGAGGGGGACAATGGACAGGTGCCAGCAGAGGGGCTGTGCAAGGAGAGGCCCAAGGAGGAGCTGCCCTGGGCTCTCTTCTCTGGTCACCACTGAGCATGGAACTGGCCAGTGCCCTTCTGTTCACCATGGGTGCAGTCAGTCCTGGGCCCAGAACATGTACCACAACCCCCCTTTAGCATCCCAAATAGATGTCACAAGTGGATCACAATGCCATTTTCATAGAGTCTGAACTGGGCTTCAAAATGCTTTTAAATAAAGTTCTCAAGTCAGGCAAGACTGAATCATCAGAGTGAGCAGATGGTGAACTGTATTTGCCATCTGCCCAGGTCCCCTCACACTGTGGCTTCTCTGATGCCCATGTCTTCTTCTCTCCATCTTCTCCTCAGGGTCTTCACTGTGATTCTGGAACAGGTTAACATCATCCAGAGCAACACGGCCCCCATGAGCAGCAAAGGAGCTGGTTTGGACGTCAAGGCCCTGAGAGCCTTCCGTGTGCTCAGACCCCTCCGGCTGGTGTCGGGAGTGCCCAGTGGGTGGTGGTGCCTCTGTAGACTCCTTCCTTTGGTCACAGCCTGTTCCCTTGTTTCTCCATCTTGGTGCCCCAGAAACTTCCCATGATTTAGAGAGAGGGAGGGCCACGAGATGAAGAGGGAAGATGACGCCTCTTTCCCTGTCCTTGCCCTCCACGACAGGCCTGCAGGTGGTCCTCAACTCCATCTTCAAGGCCATGCTCCCCCTGTTCCACATCGCCTTGCTCGTCCTCTTCATGGTCATCATCTACGCCATCATTGGGCTGGAGCTCTTCAAGGGCAAGATGCACAAGACCTGCTACTTCATTGGGACAGGTGAGCCTGTGACCGTGGAGTGGGAGGGAGCCAAGGACAACTCCGAAGAGGGGACCAGCTAAAGAAGAAGTCCCAGGGCCAGGTCATTGTCTCCCACACCTGCTGACTGTGTAAATGGGTTTCTCAGGACACGGAGTTGTTGGCAGAAGGACAGTTTTGCCAGAGTCTATGATCAGGGAGTGTGGCTCAGGCCCCAGCTTGTTCTGAAACACCCACCACCCACCCCACAAGCCCTGTCTCCCCAGCGCCCCTTAGGATGTGGTGTCTTCCAGGCTTTCTCAGCCACTCGTGGATAGACATGCCAGCTTGGGAGAGGCCTGAATTTGTTTTCCTACTTTCCCTTTAGCTACAGTTTTAGCTCTAGTCTGAGCTGCTTCACTCCAAGAAGGAGCCCACAGGATCTGAATAAGACCTCAGGAAAGCACCCAAGAGCCAAGGAGTCATTTGTTGGGTTGACAGAAGCAGCCTACAGTGAGACCCAGGGAGAACCAAGGGAAATTCGAAACCAACA